>BQNB010017563.1:0-69743 GCA_026074375.1 Tanacetum coccineum
ATGCCGCCAATAAGAATATGACGATCTACCAGATGGACATCAAAATAGCTTTCTTAAATGGCGAGCTCAAGGAAGAGGTCTATGTTTCTCAACCAGAAGGATTTGTTGATCAGGACAACCCATCGCATGTGTATAAGCTCAAAAAGGTCCTTTAAGGTCTCAAACAAGCACCACGTGCATGGTACAACATGCTGTCAAGTTTCCTCATCTCATAACATTTCTCCAAAGGTGCGGTCGATCTAACACTCTTCACAAGGAAAGCAAGAAACGACTTATTACTGGTATAAATTTATGTCGACGATATAATATTTGCATCAACCAATACTGCTATGTGTGTTGAGTTTGCTAATGTTATGACCACTAAGTTCAAGATGTCGATGATGGAAAAAATGTCTTTCTTTTTAGGATTACAAATTTCTCAAAGTCCGAGAGGCATCTTTATTAACCAGTCTAATTATGCTCTTGAAATAATAAAGAAATATAGTATGCTATCTATTGATCCCGTTACCACCCCTATGGTGGATAAAAGTAAACTAGATGAAGATCTACAGGGGAAACCAGTCGATCCTACACATTATCATGGTATGATTGATTCCTTATTGTATCTTACATCTAGTAGACCAGACCTTATATTTGCAGTTTGCATGTGTGCCCGGTATCAGGAAAAGCCTACCGAAAAGCACTTACATGCATTTAAGCGAATCTTTCAATACCTGAATGGAACCATTTATATGGGTCTTTGGTATTTGAAAGATTCTTGCATTTCTTTAACAGCATATGCAGATGTAGACCATGCGGGGTGCCAGGATACTAGACCTAGTACATCAGGAAGTGCTCAATTCTTAGGCGATAAACTTATTAGACGGTCTTCCAAGAAGCAAAAGAGCATTGCCATATCGAGTACAGAGGCTAAATATATTGCCTTATCTGGGTGTTGCTCACAAATCCTTTAGATGCGTTCACAACCAACAGATGATGGCTTTCAATTCAATAAGATCCCTATGTACTGCGACAACAAGAGTGCGATTGCTTTATGCTGCAACAATGTTCAACACTCACGAGTTAAGCACATCGATGTTTGCTACCATTTTATAAAGGAGCAAGTGGAAAATGGAATCACAGAATTATACTTTGTCCGGACTGAATACCAACTCGCTGATATCTTCACCAAACCTTTGCCAAGAGAAAGATTCAACTTCTTGATCGAAAAGCTTTGTACGAGAAGCATGTCTCCGAAAACGTTGAAAAGTCTAATAGAGAAAATGGACGAGTGATGGTGATAACTCATATCCTGTATCATATGTACATAAGAAAACATAAAAATATAAAAATATTTTTTTTCTTTTATATAAAATTTTCAAAAACAAAATAAAAAATTAACAAATCAAAAAAAATATAAAAATATGTATTTCTGGCATGTCTTTTGAAAATTGATAACATTTATGGCCTTAGAAATGTCATTTAATAATGATACGAGGATGCAAATGAAGTTCGAGCAGAAGTTTCAAAAGCTTTCAAAACATGCCAAAATGGCTTGCTATTATTTTTGATAGTAACCCTGCATCATCTCAAGCAAGAGTATTCGTCAAAAAGACAACTTGGCCTCATATCGGGAATTAATTTTTCTCGGGAATGAATTACTTTATATCATTCAGAAGGCATTGTGATTACTTGTATACAGCCCGTGCTTCTTATAATCCATAGTTGTACGTGTCAGTCCCTTATAGACAAAATAAGAGAAATCTATTTTCTTGGGTGTTGATTTCAAATAAACAATATCATCTTTCAATTCATCAGATCCATCATTTTTTAAAACATTTTTTATCCATCAATAATGACTATAAACCTTTCAATAGAAAACATCATTCTGAGGGGGAGAAACGTCAAAATTATCTTCTTCATAAGTAATAAGTGTCAATCGGAAAAGGTTTTAGTGATATCGGGTGAATAATTAAATGGGAGTTATTTAATTTTAACTCAATCGGGCTTTATTTGTGTTATGTTTAATCTTGTTGGGATGTTAACGCATTATGTGAAACTTATTCTTTATAGCTAATCCTTAGGGACTAGTTTTGCCATTTTGGGAACTTTAGTTTTCCCTAGGATAGGTTTAAAAGAAAATTTGAAACATTATTAAACCTCAGGGGGCATTTATGCCAAACCTTGAAAGATTTGAACATAAACACCCCCTTACCGTCACTTCCCTCTCGTCACACAAAAAAAAACCTTAACACCAATATGTTAAATCACAAGATCTCAAGAACTTGCTCAATCTTCGGTTTAAGCTTAAGGTACACGTGTGTTAACATTACAACTACCATATATATGACCGAATCGTGGAATTTTACTCGAAAAACCCTAAAATTGACCTAATTCTTGTCACCACTTAAAAGTGTATGAAAAGTTAAATTGTTTGAGGGATTTTGGTCTATTTGAGGTCTAGATGTTGTACCCATAATAGTTTTTAATGGAGATAACTCACTCGTTTGTTTCGAGTGATTCTTGATGTCAAAATTGTTGAAAATGGTAAAGAACTTGAAAAGGTTCATGGGTTTGGGTTAAGAAGTGTTATAATGAATGTTTGAGTGCATCTGAGTGATATTTAACTTGCTTGTATGAAACATCATGAATCGTTTGGGTTTTCGTGTTAATATGGGTCGAACTTGACTTAAATCAAGATTTTTGTGGTTAATTTATGTGTTAAAGGTGTTAAAATGATTCATTAATGCTATATGTTCATGATTAAATGGTCTTAGATGCTTGAATAAGGGAAACATGTTAGTGTAAAAATCTAAACAGGCGAACTATACGTTCTTTCATAACTCAGGCGAACAATACATAGGGATTACACAGGCGAACTATACATAAGTGCTTAACATAGGCGAACTATACGTTTGCATTTGCTCAGACGAATTATACACTTTTGAATAGGCGAACTATACGTTCATTAGTTACTCAGGCAAACTATACATGCATAATTATAACAAGCGAACTATACATATGTAGTTAACACAGGCGAATTATACACAACTAAAGGCGAACTATACTTGATTTTTTTCTGTAGACTAATCTCATAACTAGGTACTCCTCTACCATAACTAATCTAAGTATAATTAATCCCTATCTTGTCCACTAATGATTAAATTAGGTGTATTTTCCATAGAAAATCTTTAGTGATTGCCTTAATTTCCAATAATTGGCCTATAGTTAAAGTGGTATATAATATGTGTGTCTCCTATTTGAATGTGTATTAGTTCTTTGCATGGTAATGCATGTAGTACAATTTGTTTGCCCTATTTTTTAGTAATTATTTGCCTATCCCCTGTTGTAAATCCTGTCCTGCATCAATAATCATCATCCATGGTCTAAATTGTCTACCTGTTATATATATATATTTGTTTGTATATGAAGTGTATGTGACAAATCTTAGCAGAATCATGTCTTCCATCACTGCTCAACAAACCAAGCTTGATCTTGAGCTTGTTCCCAAGGGGGTAAAACGGAAAAAAAATTAAAAGACCTTGATATCAGAAAATGCAATGGAAGAATCCTCACGGATTAACACCGAGAGAACCCACATTTCAAGTTGTTCTCGATGCTATTGCACTTACTCTATGATATCCTGTATTTCTCATCACTGCGGATGTCCCTGAAGTGTACATGCATCAATTCTGGAATTCTGTATACAAGCATGACATCTTCTACAGATTCAAACTAGACAAGAAGAAAATATTCAAGCTTACTTTGGAAGTCTTCAAAGATATCTTTTAGATTTGCCCAAGAGTACAGGGTAGAAACTTTGATCCCCTTCCTTTTGAAGAAGACATTGTGTCTTTCTTAAGAGAACTCGGTCATACTAGTGAAATCAATTCACTTAATGATGTTGTTGTCGATCAAATGCATCAACCCTAGAGAACTTTTGTTGCTCTCATCAACAGAGGTTTATCTCGAAAGATAACTGGTCTTGACAAGCTTCATCTCTTTAGAGCACAAATCCTTTGGGGTATGTACTATTAGAAAAATGTAGACTATGTGGAACTGCTTCGGGGAGACTTCATTTACCAGATTGAAAATAGGGCCTTCAAAAAGAAAGAGAAGATGTACTACCCTCGCTTCACCAAAGTAATCATTCACCACTTTCTCATTCAAGACAAGACACTTTCCTAGAGAAACAAAATTGGGATGCACACCTCCACGGATGACTACTTGATTAATACCTTACGATTTGTCTATGCAAAAGAATCAACTCAGATCTATAGAGCTATTCTTCCTGAATGTTTGACCAGTCCAGAGATGAAGGAAAAAACTACAGACTTATCTTGGGCTATAGCGAATTAGGTGTATTAAACCTCCAAGATTGCTAGAAAATTCAATAAACATCTCCATATAAGAAGGACAGTGATCTAGTCCCTGTAGATGAAGAACCTGTCATAAAAGGCAAACGAGTTAAGAAATCTATCAAGAAGTCTACAACTAAGCCAGCAACAGGTATCGTCATCAGAGAGCCCCCTGTAGAAACAAAGTCTAAAAGAAAGGAAAAGGTGGATGTTAATCATGGTAAAGGAATTGACCTGTTATCTGAAGTGGCTTTGACTGAAGAAGCACATATGAAAGAAGTAAGAAAGAAGAGCTTAAGACTTTCACAAGACACATCCTAGTGGTTCTGGTACGGTTGCTAAAAACCCCAAGTGTTGATAAGATCACACCTACTGTCACAATGAATGAACTAGTGATAAACAGGGTTCCCGATGTGACAAAAGATAACTCTACTGAGAGTGAATCCGAGTCTTGGGGTAATGATGAAGACAACAACAACAATGAACAAGAATCAAGTAATGAAGGCAGTGAGCAGGAGAATAGAGTGACGAGCAAGAATCTGATTCAGAGCAAGAAGAAGAATCTAAAGATGATGATCAAGAAAGGAGTGGGATTTTGTTCCTTACCCCTCCCACACTGATGATAAAGATGATGATAATCTGGAATCAGAAAGTGATGATGTGATTAAAAGTGATGAAGAAAAGGGAATGGATGATAATACCTACCAAATTGATGATGATGTAGATGCAAGATTGAAAGATCCCACTCAAACTGATAAAGAAGTTGTTCAAGGTGAGGGTGCTGATGCTGAAATGAATGACGCTCAACAAGGGAATGAAAATTTAGAGACTACTCAAGAACAAGTTGTTGAAGATGCTCATGTGACAATTTCTACTGTTACAAAGAAGACTGAAGTTCCTGTTACTAGTTCTTCTCGTTCATTTGACTTGGCATCCAAATTCCTAAATTTTTCAGATATTCCTCATACTGATGCAGGAATTCTTTCTCCACTAGATATTCATGTCCACCATGAAGTCCCAAGAACTTAGGCACCCACTCTTCTTACAATACCAGTTGTTATCACTGAATCATCACCTGTATACACTAACAATCCTCAATCATCACAAACCTTCACTCCTTCACCAATACTGACAACACCCAATCCATCATTGACAATTGAAACTACAAATCCTCTATCTATACTTCCTGACTTCGCACATCCTTGATCAACACAGAATCAACTCTGGAAAGGAAGTTGCTGAATTTAAAAGATAACAAAATTTTTTCTCTCTAGATTGTTTCATTGTCCATCATGATAGTTCCAAGAACTCAGGCACACCACACTCTTCTTACATACCGGTTTTTCTGTTATCACTAAAATCATCACCTGTATACCACAAACATTCCACAATCATCACAAACCTCTCCACTCTTCCACCAATACTGACAACACACCAATCCACATTGACAATTGAACAACAAATCCTCTATCTACACTTCCTGACTTCGCATCAGACTTTTGATTCAACGACAGAATCACAGCTTTGGAAAAGGAAGTTGCTGAATTTAAAAAGGACCTTGTACATACTCAAGTGACAACTTTAATTGATGAACATCTAGATACAAGGTTGGAAGAAACCAGAGAAGAATTCATGAAATTCCTTTCAGCTTCTCTCACGGAAAGAATCAAAGAGCAAGTAAAAGATTAGCAGCCTCAGATTCTGCCCAAGAAAGTGTCTAACTTCGCTCCACCTATAATCAAAATGTTGATTAAAGAATCACGTGATGAAGTTAATATTGCAAAGGTGTCTTCTCAACCACATTCTACTTATGAGGCTTCTTCTACACTTACTGAATTTGAGTTAAAGAAGATTCTTATCGACAAAATGGAGAAAAGTGAATCATATCTGGCCGCTCCCGAATACCGATATTGCTATTATAGTTTGTAAAAATCTTACGACCTCGACAAAGTCTTATTCTTTTCTTATGATGTATATTCATTGAAACATGCGGAAAAGACAAAAGATAAAGATGAAAACCCTTCCGCTGGATCAGACCGAGGGTAAAAGAAGAAAAAGACAAGCAAAGATGCAAAACCAACCACAGGTCCAAAAAATAAAGATTCAACGTCTAGCTCTTCCAAAGGAACCAAGTCTTAACCAAAACCTTCTAGAAAGTCCGTACAACAATCAGAAAACAGTGGTCGAGTTGCAGATTCAGACATGCCACAAGATCAAGAAGAGAATCTAGGTGATAATGATGATGAACCTAGGAAAGGGACTACCTCTAAACGTGACTGTTTCAAGAAACCTACACCACCTCAAGAACCCACTGACCCGACTGCATGTTGGTAAGACTACACAGGAAAGGACTAACTCAAAGTGGTTGATGACTCTCACAGCTTCTACTTCTACTGATAAATCATTAAAGGACTTTGATGAATTGATGAGCACTCTAATAGACTTCTCTTCTACATCTTGAAATGCCTGAAAATTAAGATTTAAACTCAAGATATCCTACTATAACAGCATTCAACTACTCAAAGGCACCCGCTCAAGTATCTGAATTAGAATATACGTTGAAGAATTTACAAGCTCTATCAAAAAGCTTGAATAGAAAATCCTGAAGGCGGAGACTATCCATTGATCTTTTTCAACCTTCTTCCTTTGATCACGGTAGAAAACGTCAAAGAGTACATACAGTTGAATACGTCACAACAAGATCTCAGTAAACTACAAGGAGGAGTTTCGACTATGACATACTCGACGTCTACTACCAAGATAAAGGCCGCTCAGTATGATCTACCATTCATTGAAGACATGGTTCCAAACATATGGAGTCATATTAAAGTTGCTTATGATAAATATACGTTATGAGGTATCTCACATTAGAGAGAACAACGTAAGTCCTTCTATGCATATGCAAGAGGCATGCAATTAAGAGGAGATGTATATTCTACAAAATGTATTCTAGCAGTCGGTAATGAGTAAACATGGATACAGGTACTTGGAAAAGATTGTAGTTAGAAGAACCGATAACTTATTATACAGATTCAAGGAAGGTGACTTTCCACGACTTCAGATCAATGATATCGAGGATATGTTACTTCTTGTGGTTCAGAATCGGCTATAACAACCCACAATTTTCATCAATGTAATTATCCATCTATTAAATTAGATGCATTTTTCATCAATGTAATATCTATTTATTAAATTAAGTAAAACCATTTTAACGAGAATATTTTTGCAGTATTCCACCTATTATGTAACGTAACTTGCATAACCATAGTAAACGAGCTCACAAAACCAACTATGCAAAATTTTCATTCATGTTATATCCGTAAACGTATAATATGTCAAGCAATATGTTCTAAACTCAATTTTATCATACATTATCTATTTAACGTACTTTTTAAAATGTTATTATAAAACGAATATTAAATGTTAACGTTTATATCAAAACCCTAACTTCATGTAATGTTTACATACAAAAGGAATGTACAAGCCTTTAACAGTGTACAAGTGATCAATGCATAAATATTTTAAATTACATTTTCCCGCCTAAATCAAAGTACTACTCATTGTACAAGCCAAAAAAGCATAAAACAAACAAGCTCATTTCCCTCCATTTCCTTCTAGATTTCGTACAACCTATACAACAAAGAGTTACAAACACTTATATCATACATTTTAAAACTAATTTACCCTCCATTTTCATTACATATAACATGTCCTAAATCCAATACCTAAATCAAAAACCCTAAACAATCTTAACTAGTTTCTGAAACTAAGTTTTAACCTAGCAACCACCCTCCACAATGTTCCACCACCATGCTAGCCTACTTGTCACCACCAAGCAACCACCTTACCACCTTTTCACTACCAAGCAACTACCCTAGCACCATTGTCATACCCTTGCTTACCAAGAAAACACCCTACTTGTCACCCCTTAATAACCGAACCCTCTCCACGTCCCAACACCTCATAATTGCCTTCCTTAGTCCCCATGGATAACCCTTGGCCACTACTCTAAGTAAACTTGGTCCCTACTTCTCCTAAACTTGATCCCTAAGCATTTTTACACTATATATACACGCATACATATATACTTTTTCAATTCATCTCTAAAACTCAAAATATACTCAAATCATGATCTAAACAAGTCTAACGAAGGTTTAGAAGGAAGTACAAGCTGTTTTAAAACCAAGGTTTAAGAAGAACAAGGATCCTTGATTTATCTTTAAAGTTTTCAAGTTGTTTTTGTTCCATATGACCCATTTCATCCATTTCGTGTACTTGTAAGTCTCTAAGCTCGTTCCATAAGCTCTTGTATCATTATTAGATCATGTATAAGCTCCTTGTATAATATAAGCTGCTTGTATAAGCCTTGAACCATAAAACCATTTGTTTGGTTTTCCTAAACCAAACCGTGCCCTAAATAACCCTATAAGCCATTTTTCGAAACCCTATAAAGCTAAAAGTTATAAGCTTTTGTAATAAGCTATTTCTATAAGCTCACTTATCACTTTTATAATCATTAAAACTAATCCTAAAAGCCCTAACCAATTAGGTAATTGTTTCTAAACCAAACGTGCCCATTTTGGATTTTTAAGCTCATAAGCTCTTTTCATAAGCTACAAGCTCATAAAACTTACTTATTTTAGCTTATACTAATAAGCTATAAGCTGCAAAATTGATTTTGAGATCAAAAATAAAAAGATTATGGAATTTGGACTAAAAACGCAAAACACTTCATGCATAAGGGTATATATTGTAACATTTGAAACTTATAAACTTTTTGGGCCAAAAATGTAATTATCCTAAAGTTAAACTTCAGGGGTTTGTTTTGCCATACTTGAAAGTTAAGGGTTAAATGTTTTAAAATCATATATAAAGGGATTAAATTGTAAACTAATATATATACCAAGGGTATATATTATCATTTTTGAATTCTTAAAGGTATAAAATGTAATATTTTTATATTAATTATAAAAATATATTTAAATATTATAAGACTCGATTTTATTAAAGCCCGACACATTTGTCGTTATCATTCGTCGATCGAAACACTATAAAATAATTATGTTATATATATAACATAATTTATCATCTACTAGCTTTTGAAGAAACTTAAAAAGATAAAATCTTATCATTTAATCTATAACGTATCACGTTACTAGGGAATTTCATGTGAGGGGATTTCATTTGGGTAGACGTTTTGACGAGTTGCTGGATTTACGATTTAAAGTGTCCTAGCTCCTCAAACGTTTACTACATGACCTCTGGATTATGATAGCCCGAACAGTGATACAATATTTTCACAAACCAAAATTATTTACGTTAAACTTTATGAAATAAAGTTTTGAAACAATCAAACTAAGACTTGACATATTACCTCAGGTTGCGTGACGAGGCTGTTTACTCCCATTTGAATTAAATTTCAAATCAATCAACTACCTTATCAAGGTGAGTTCATAGTCCCACCTTTACATGTTTTCTAAATCCCGTGGGGAGATACATGCTATAAACCATGAATACAAGTATTTTCAACTGTATGCTATCCTGATATATTATTGCCTAAGTACCTCCATTTGCCATAAGGCCCCACTATCATGAACCGTTAATTACTTGTAACCGAACGTACTGGTTGAGTAAGCGCGAATGCCGTGAATAGATCTATTGGGACTGAACTTCCCCGTCCGGGTAGATAACAACGCACTACCATACGGTAACTTTGGCAAGTTACCTTTCCTTAAGGACAGTTGTTCCTTTAAGTCGTTAAATTGACTTCGGATGTTAATGTTTGGTTGCATGAGCTTAGGGCAATAATACTGTTTTCCATGATAATTGTATTCGTTGCAATTATTACCACTTATGATGACTTGTATTCAACTATTACATTACAAACACTGTGAATTTCACTCAACCGTTGTGTTGACCATTTTAGCATGTTTATCTCAGGTAATTAAGCAATCTATGGCACGAAGTGGCATTGGACATGAGGACATCCAAACCTGTTATCATTCAACTTTATGTTATGAAATGTATTTTGGGCCCTCTTTTGTAAAAACTCTGATTGGAATTAAATGAATATAACTTATCTTCAAAAAACGTCTCTTTTGAGTCGTTTTCTATTATTGTGACTATGATTCATGAAGTAATACCCCAAATTAGCTTCCGTTGCTATATGTAAAATATGGGGGTGTTACAGATTGGTATCAAGAGCCACGGTTATAGAGAACAAGGTTAAAACTTTAACTATAACTACTTTTTCTATCTAAGAAAGTCCTCCGTGCCACTGCATTCCCTGAATAGTATGTAAAGATACATAACTATTATATAAATAACTTATGTTATTTTCCACTAGACTATTTCCCAGCCTCATCGGGAAACACCTTTTCTGATCCTTCAAAAGATTTATCTAAGGATCTTTTAGCCTCGCTAGCCATCTTACCTTTCCACGATGATCCATATATGAAGGTCATGCAAGCATATAATGCTACTAGTAATGAATCACCTATTCCACTACCACGAGTTCCTATTGCTCCACCAACTATTTTGCCTTCATTTCCAGTGTTACCACTATCACCAATGTTTGATCCCCAAGATTTCTTTCTTCCCGAGGAGATTCTACCATCTCGGAAACGAGCCCGTTCCTGATCATCCTCCTTTACTTCTACCCTACCTCAAGTATTTGAGATTGGATAGAATTATCATGGCGTTCCAGACACGTCTTACGCACGCCATGAGGAACAGATCGAAACTATTCTGAATCACTTAGATGAGCTCCCTCTTGAACGCATTGAGCACATGGAAGATAAGATAAAAAGTCTTGGTAATGGTCGAGTAATCATACAGCGAGATTTTGACCAACTAGAAACCGAACTTCAAGAAGCCTGTACTCAGATTTCTGAATTTCAGAGAGAGTAAATAAGGCATGATGACGAGATTGTTCTTACTCGCGTCAGGATTTCTACTCTAGAGATACTCATCGAGGATATTCAGGTTCGACACTGATCAAATATGAAGAATCTTCTGAACAAGATCCATAAGCTCAAGAACCACAAGGGAGGACCACCAGACTACTAGACTAGATCTTTGTCATTTACAGCTTTTGTTAGAATCCAACCACTGGATGTGTGGCATAAATAATGACACTTGTCAAATTTTGACTATGTAAAATATGTAGACAAGTTGTTTATGACTTAATACAGTGGTGATTCCATTATACCTCGCTGTTTTATGATACCGATTTATGTTTATCGTGGTTGTCTATCCTATGTCCTGTATTACGATTACTCATGTACGGTATGATCCATAATGAGTTATCTAAGTGGTCGCGGTATCATACCACAACCACTGAGAAGTAAACCCGTCCCCGAGAAACCTAATGAGTTAAATACTTGTTAGAATGTCAATTCCAAGATCTTCCGTTATAACCTACAATGTAATATCAAAGGATGTGTATTTCCTTGTTAAAACTTGCATCAAAATGAGAATCCATACAATGATATGTCAAATAAATTCAATATCACTAAGTATGAAATTTTTGATTTTTATACGATGACTTGTGATATGACTATCATTATATGAATTCTTATTCTGTGTTGTCTTGTAAATGTTGATAGAATGGCTCCCAAGAGGACAGTCCATCTTTGGAAATCTTAGATTCCAAAATTTTCTGTTATATTCTGTAATGTAATATCAAAGAATGTGTATTTCTTTGTTAGGACTTGTATCAAATAAGTATCTATGTCAAATGATTTCAATATCATAATGTATGAAAATTTTGATTATTATACAAAGACTTGTGATATGACTATCATTGTATGGATTCTTATTTTGTGTTGTTTTGTAAATGTTGATAGAATGGCTGCCAAGAGGACATCAACATCTGCATCACCAGCCATGACTCAGGCCGCCATCAAGAAACTAGTTGTTGATAGTGTTTCTGCAGCTCTGGAAGCACAAGCTGCTACCATGACAAATACTGTTAATACCAATAGGAACACCGAACAAAGAGAAACTCGTGTAGCAAGAAAATGTAGCTACAAAGAGTTTATGAGCTGCCAACCTTTCAATTTCAAAGGTACGAAAGGCGCTGTTGGCCTCATCCGCTGGTTTGAAAGAACTGAATCGGTATTTCTCCGTAGCAACTGTACCAAGGACTGCAAAGTGAAATTTGCTACTGGTACTCTAACCGAAGAAGCTTTGTCCTGGTGGAATTCATTCGCCTAGTCTATTGGAATATAGGAAGCTTACAAGATCACCTGGTCTGAATTTAAAAAGCTCTTAATAAAGAAGTATTATCCCTGAACTGAGGTTAAGAAAATGGAAAATGAATTTTACAATCTGACTGTAAAAGGAAATGATCTCAAGACTTACGTTAGAAGATTCCAGGAATTAGCAGTCTTATGCCCAACTATGGTTCCAAATTCTGAGAAACTTATGGAAGTCTTCATCGGGGGATTACCCAGAACTATTGAAGGAAATGTTACCGCTTCAAAGCCTCAAACTTTGGAGGAAGCCATTACTATAACCCAGAGGTTAATGGATAAAGTAATAAAGCACAATTCTCTGTTGCAAGAACCAATGATCACCCAAACGAAAGTTGATGATAGAACAACCTCACCAACAACAACAACTACCTAGAAAAATCGTAATAATACTAGCAACCGCAACAAGAACCAACAATAGAATGGAAAAGGCAAGAAACCGTGAGGGCTATGCTGTCACCGACCAAACTGAAAACATAGGTATAGTCTGGAAGCCTTTCCTTTGATGTAAGAAATGCACCCTGCATCACACAGGACCTTGCACTGTCAAGTGTCAGACTTGCAACAAGGTGGGTCATCTGACCTAGGAACTGCAAAAACAAAGGGCCAGCCACTGAACAACCTATAACCAGTATTCGTAACTTGTCATGATGCCTGCGGAGAGAAAGGCACTACAACAAGTCATGCTCAAGAGAAAACAACAATGCCCACAAAAGAATCATACTTGCTGAGGGACAAGAACGCTCACCAAGACCCGAACGTAGTCACGGGTATGTTCCTTCTAAACCAACATCTAGCTAGAGTATTATTTGATTCCAGAGCCGATAAAAGTTTTGTATCCATATCTCTGTGTGCTTCATGTGTTAGATAATCCCACTCATGTAAGTACTAGATAACACACTTATGACATTGAAATGGCCGATGGAAACCTAGTAGGCACTAATACCGTTATCCAGGGTTGCACTCTGATTTGCTAAAAAGAACCTATCGAAATTGAATCATAGCCGAATAAACTCGGTAGTCGAAGTCCGTCATTGTATGGATTGGTTATCCAAGTATCATGCTAGAATTATTTGTGACGAGAAAGTCATCCACATCCCATCGACGGTGAAACTTTGATCATCCGAGGTGATCAAAGTAAAACCCGACTAAGCCTCATATCCTGTATTAAAAGACAGAAAGATATATAATCCAGGGGAATATACAGGTTGCAAGTTTTCCTAGCATCACAAGTAATGGAGAAAAGTCAGGACGAAAAACTGACTAGAAGATATACCAGTATTAGAGAATTTCAAATATTTTCTCCTGAAGATAACCCCGCCTTCCGTCCAAGTCGCCAATTAAAATCCAGATTGATTAAATATTCTAGGGGAGGTGCATCAGTAGCTCGAGCACCCTACGAGATAAGCTCCTTCAGAAATGCAAGGAACAATCTTAGACAACTCAAGAATTAGCAGACCCGAGGTTTTTATCCGACCGAAGTACTTCACCTTGGTGAGCACCTGTCTTATTTGTTAAAAAGAAAGACATCTTTCAGGAATGTGTATCGATTTTCGATAGTTTAAAATAAACTTACTCGTAAAGAATCATTACCCATTACCCAGTATGGATGATTTATTCGACCCGAGCATCAAGGTTAGAGAGATTACTCGAAATTAACTTAAGATCAGGCATCACCAACATGAGAGTCCAGGACAAAGATATTGCCAAGACTATGCTATTAGATAAATCAGTACGAACACTATGAATTCCAAGTAATGCCATTTGGTTTAACTAATGCGCCTGTTGTGTTCATGGATCTCATAAACCGTGTGTGTAAACCATACTTTGGTATTAAATTATGAAAGTGATTATTGAATGATATTACTTATCTACTCACGGTAACAAAGAAGAACATGCAAATCACCTAAGAATATTCTTGGAATTACTCAAAAAGGCGAATTACATGCCACGTTTCTCCAATATGATTTTGGATCAGTATCGGCAAATCACGAGCACGGGTGATTGACAGTCAAGAATTAACGTTGACTCCCGCCAAGTTAAAGCAATAAGAATTGGGCATCTCTTACTACACCTACAGAAATACGCCAATTCTTAGAGGACTCGTCGCCGGTTAACAATTCGGAGATTTATCAAGAGTTTTTGAGATTGAAAATCCTTTTACTGAATAACCCAGAAAAACAAGAATATACTTCTGTAGGAGAAAACCAAGAGTCAGCCTTCTAACTGCTAAAACAAAAATTGTGTGAAGCTCCAATCTTAGCATTACCATAAGGAAACGATGACTTTGTCATTTACTGTGATGCATTACATCAAGGTCTGGGAGCGATGTTAATGCAAAGAGAAAATGTTATTGCATAGCATCCCAACAACTCAAGCCACTAAGACGAATAACTATACCAACTCATGACCTCGAATTAGGAGCAGTATGGTTCGCTTCTTTAAAATTTGGAGACACATTCTGTATGGCACAAAGTGTCTGTGTTTCACTGTATCATAAAAGTCTTCAACAATAATCCTTGATCAGAAAGAGTTAAACATGAGAACAACGCAGTTGGTTTATAATTTGCTCGTAAAAAGATTACGATTGTGAGATTCTCTACCATCCTGGAAAGGCAAATGTTATAAGAGCAGATCCTTAAGACCAGAAGGAACGAATATCAAACCACTACTGAGTTAGATGGCTTAGTCAGAGACCCTATCAACCCAAAATTACCATCACAAATCCTCGAAGCCGAAACCGAGGCAATCAAAGAAGAAAACATCAAAGCTAAGAACTTACGAGGAATGGACAAAGCATTTGAAGTATTCCCTGATGAACCGATTAACAGAATCGAAGTTGGTTACCACACTTTGGATTTGATAGCTAATCATGCATGAGTCTCATAAATCGAAATATTCCATCCACTCAAATTCTGACAAGATGTATCAGGATCTAAAGAAACTCTATTGGTGGCCTAACATGAAGGCAATCATCGTTGAGTATGTTGGCAAGTGTTTAACATGATCTAGAGTTAAAGTAGAATGTCAGAAGCCATCTGGATTACTAATACAACAAGAGATTCCCACATGGAAATGGGAAAGAATAACAATGGACTTCGTTACAAAACTACCCAAAACATCAAACAGACATGACACAATTTGGGTCATTGTAGATCGCCTTACCAAATTAGCACATTTCATCCCTACCAGAGAGACAGATAGTATGGAAACTATAACACCCCGTATTTTAGGATAATGTACGACGTTAATAAAGTCACTATTTATTTTTAGTATTGTACGCGTTTGTTTTTAATGGAAATCGTTAAGTTAAATCGCGTAAACTAAAAATGATCAGTTAACGTAAACGGGCATTAAGCAAATTATTGTTTACGTCAAACGAGGGTTAACCAATTATTTTGAGAATAATTATTAACGTTTCACAAGTTATTTTATCGGATACGTGAAAGTGTTTACGTTTCACGATAAATGACAATTAGGTTTTCCCGGAACCCTAAAAAATAAACGTACAGCTTCAACTAAATACCTACGTTAATATACAACGTATCAAAAGTTTAGAAACTATAAGCATATGAGCATACCAATAAATGTATATGTAACAAATTAACAAAGACATATACAAGTATACTTTAATAAAAAAAAACAACCACTTTACTTATTTATTAAAACTTTACATACTCAATTTCTTTTATAATTACACAGTAAATACATAATTATATGAAAGAATTAATAAAGAAACACAACCCATGATTTCATTGTAAAATTTGGGAAAATATTTCCTACTTAAAGGGAACCAACAAACATAACAATAACCTTTGAAACCCTCCCTTGGTCCCCTTGAATCCCATGGCATACCCCCCCCCTCCATGGAACTTTCTATCCCCCCCCCCCCCCCCCCAAATAACCCCCCCTTTTGCAACTAGAAATATCTACATACTCCTCCTATATATATTTCATGCATGCAAGTGAAGTTTACATACTCTTTATACTTACAAAATTTCACTCTTTCTCTCCTTTTCTCTCTATAAGGCCACGGCTAAATAAGCCATCCTAAGCAAACCATACAAAGTTTTTCTACAATCCATACAACCCTTTACACATCAATCCTAAGACACACTAAAGTGTTTTCAAGCATTTGTGTTCCTCATTTGCAAGGATTAAGGAAGAAAAGGAAAGATTAGGGTTTCAAAACCTAATCTAGGTTTATAATCTTTGCGAAAGCTAGTTTGATCTAAACACGGGTTTAGCATTTATTCTCATCTCATACAACCTTGCTAAGGTCTATCCTAATTCCTTTATACTTGTTATTATTTTCTAAGATTTTATGTGTTATAATGTTAATTATGGCTAAATCACCACATAGGACTTTATTAATATTAATAAGAATTTATTACTTATTTTATGGATTTTATTCACTTTTTTATCCATGTATATGGTTATATATATATCATAGGAAAAATGAATGTAAAAGAATGTAAGTGGCATATGGTTTAAAGTATAAACATGTTTAGGTTAAATTAGTGTTGTTATAAAGATTACTTAATCTTCACATTTGAAAGTAATGGAAAGTAATTTGTTAAACTTATAACATATGATTTTATAAGTACTAAGGATGATCTTGGACATTATTAATTAGCACATTGATAAAAAAAATAGTTATTAGGGTTTTCTATAATTAAACTATCGTAAACTAATTAATACATGAAAGACAAGTTTTAATAAAGTTTAATACATAAAATACGTATGGCTGTTTTAAATCCGAATTCATTACAGTAAAGTTTTGACATAAATAAATTAATAATACTTCTCGTGACGATTCCAAAATGATAAAAACTCGAAAAAAAACCATTTTATATAACTAAAAAGATACCAAGTTAATTATCGATTTTACGGACTAAAAATACTTTTTATCAAACTATTTTTATAAAAGTTAACTATTATTACAGAAACTAATATTTTAAAACATCTAAATTATGAATAACTTTTAATTACAGATCGTACTCGAAAGAATCGATGTAAAACGGAACTATAAGAATAAACTGACGACTTTTACGGATAATTAAAGTTTAAAAAGTAATTTTTAATAAACTATGAACAGTAAAAAGCACTACTTCATCAACAAGGACTTATCCTTTATATAAATATAATATCATCATTTCTGATAACAAAGACTTACTCGAAGAAATCACTAAAATCGTGAATTAAAATGGATAAAGTTATAATTACGATTACAAAGGTTTACCGACGCCAATGTAAAAACCTAAAACGCCTAAACTAGCTGTTGTGAACATAAAACACTATTCATCGGCAGAATCCTTAAAAACTTGAAAATGTAATAAATTGATCACTACGTCTTACTACGAAGACGTTGGTCTTAAGAAACGCAGCAAAACGGACTAGAAAGACGACCCAAGTAGGTCCCATTTTTTACAAGAAAATTAATATTTATAAAGAACTTTTTCACTTTAATAAACGATTATTTTACAAAACGATTAGTCGGATGATAAGCTATATATAAATAATAAGATTGTTATCAAGGTGCTATTAATACTAGGGAGGTTTCATAAAAGAGGCCTCTTTCGATGGCGTATCGACGAGTTAATTGGATTTACGATTTAAAGATTTAATTATGATAGCCCGAACGATAGTACGATGTAACAACTATAAGATTATATTCAATGTTATTAATTAAAGTACTCAGTACTTATACGACCTTAATTTAAATAGGTTGCATCTATCGTCTTGCGTGACGTTTTATCTGTGATTATTTGGACTATCTGTACTCAAGGTGAGTTCATAGCCCCACTTTTACAGTTTTACTGATTTACTATTATTTGGGGTGAGAACATGCTTTGTTTTATAAATTGGACGCAAGTGATTTAAATATATTGATTATGTGTTTGCCTAAGTAGCGATAACCCTCCTGAGCCCATTATCATGAACTGTCAATTGCATAGATGTAGTTGTTAATTGCATTATGTGAGCGCGAATGTTATAAATAGATCTATTGGGATTAACCTCCCCGTTTGGGTGATTAGCTATCACCGGGAACGAACGTTGACCATGTCGGACTTGGATGTTGCGGGTTACAACATATGTACGGGCAAAATAACTGCTAAAATAGCAAATATAGGTTGAGCTTAGTGCAACAGTAATATGGTTTTGTGATTGTTGGCATATGTTGTAAACATCACGGGGAAAGTCTTGCGGTCCTGCATAATTTAAATACATAAACCTATGAATTCACCAACATTTTTGTTGACATTTTAAGCAATGTTTTCAGGAGGTCAATAGGCACGAGGTGCCAAGGATGCATTGGATTATGTTTTGGATTGCACTGTTAAAGATTTATGTGCATCATGTTTTGGGAAATCTATGTTATCTTTTGTAATATTAAACAAAGAACAAGTAAAGCTATAAGCTTTTGTAATATGTCTTTTATTTAAATCCAATGTATCAATTTAAACGACTTTTGTGTCGTTCTTATATATATCTTGTGCTGTTGATCTTGAAGTAACACGCCCCGGATCCTTATTCCGCTGCGACCCATTTTGGGGGTGTTACAGATTGGTATCAAGAGCCAAGGTTATAGAGAACCAGGTCAAAATGTTTTTGCTGGACTATAACCGTTTTCAAACATTGCATACATACAAAAGGGTTTTTACGGGGTATTCATATACAAATTGTTGCATTAGTCGGTTAGGCTATATACATGCATAATTGATATACGTGTTTATAATATATTACGTATATAAGGATAATAGTCTTATATTAATATACTTATATAAGTCACTTTTGATTTTTCAGTTTCGAGCATGTCGGATTCGGAAGATTCTACAGTTACGTATACTGAGATATCCAGCCCATATGAGGACCTATCTGACGTAGGATCACCAGGAGCCGAGGGACCTATTTTTCAGGATCCACCATCTCCGGATTACGTGCCTGGCCCTGAGGAGCCAGAGCAGGCACCACCTTCACCTATTTACATACCATTTGTTCCGGAGCCTGTTTACCCGGAGTTCTTACCAGTGGACGATGAGGTATTCCCGGCTGAGGAGCAGCCAATGCCTGCTGCTGACTCACCTACTCATCAGTCACCAGGGTATATACCGGAGTCCGACCCTGAGGAGGACCCAGAGGAGGATGATGAGGAGGATCCTGAGGAGGATCCAGCCGACTATCCTGCTGACAGAGGAGACGACAGGGATGATGAGGAGTCCACCAAACACCAATTAAGCCATCCAAGAGCAAGATCCAACCACCAGAACACCAGATCGACCAACAGAATCAAGAACCCCTAAATTACCAAAACCCTAATTTTTCCAATCGATTAAGAACTAATCAATCTAGGTGACTAATGGCTCTGATACCATGTAAAAATTATAGATCTATACTCAAACATCATATATAATCACCCAACCAACCACCCCTTGTTGATTCTTTTATTACTACTAAAAATTAGAAGATAAGTCCACAAATGTGTGCTTACCAGAACAATACAAAGTAAATCTGTGTTGTCCCTTTAAACGGATGCAACACTAACTATACAAGATCTCACTTACAATAACACCTCACTACAACTCTCAAACCTAACCAGAATAAGACTAAAAAACTTAGATCAGGATGATCTAATTATACCAGACTAACAGACTAACAACTTAAGAGAGAAAGAGACCTTGAACTGTTAGAGAAAGACACTTTGGATAATGAAAGACGTAACCCTAATCCTAGCTAAGCACCGGCTTATATAGACCTTTAGAATGCAACTTTAACACTTTCACCCCCTGCATAATAAAGATCAACACAACTAGCACAAAGATAAAGAATTAGAGCTAAATACATAAACAGTCCCTTAAGAATGAGGTTGACAAGTCAACATGACTTATTTCAACAATTTTAAAATATTGTTATAGGTTTATGTGTTAGGAAGATGATAGATTAATAAAATAAATTAGTTTCTTTTGAAGTCCCATATAGATGCCCTTAAAAGGTATATCGATTGCCGTTTACTTTGTTATTTGTGTGGTTTCATTCATTCGCAACATCGCACCCGACATCATTTCATATAAGAGCTTCTGGTGCAAATGGCCAAGTGTGTAACACCCCTATTTTTACATATAGCAGCGGAAGCTAATCTGGGGTATTACTTCATAGTACAACAGTTATAATCATAGAAAATGACTCAAAAGAGACTTTTTTGGAAAATTTTGTTGTCACTTAATATCATATCAGAGTTTTATAAAGGATGTCCCAAAATCTAGAAACATAAAGTTTGAATGATAACAAGTTTAGCCATCTTCAAGTCCATGCCAGAAGTTGCTCAATTACCTGAGATAAACATGCTAAAAGGGTCAACACAAAGGTTGAGTGAGATTCATAGGTTTATGATAAATAGTGTGAATACAAGTCATCATAAATAGTGGGTTAGTTGTTATATACTCTTTTGTTTTGTCTAGCTACTATGTTTAGATCTTTTTGTTCATGTATCAACTACTTTGTACAGCCTACTAAGTATTACGAGTATATCTCAGCTAGTATTGCTTTAGGTTATTTTGTCTTGTAACCTAAGTGTTGTGATCGTTTGTATTTAAACCAATCTGTATTATTTTCCCAAGTTATAATATGGAAAGGATGGATTATGTTTTATATGAAATCAGGCATTATGTGAATGAACATTCAAATTGTTAATTTTCAATACTGTGTGTATTTCTCACCATGTGTTGTGATCTCGTTTTATTTATTATGTATACATCGGGTTATGTAAGATTTTTGAATTCGACGGGTATTCCACGTTTTTCTTGGATATAAGAAAAAAATGGCACCTAAGAGGAAGGCACACGGGGTTTAAAAAAAACCCCAGGTGCAAACACAACACCAACACCAGTTCAACACAGACACTCATACATATTACTATAAACTAGGTGGGGGGTGGGTGTGGGGGGGGGGGGTGTTGTTGGGGGGGGGTGTTGCTTTTGTGTGGGAAACTGTGGGGTATACATGGGGTGGGGGGCAGTTTTGTAGGGGATGGGATTGTGTGATAAATTTGGTAAGATATGAAGAGTATAAAAGTTGAAGTGGTTGGAGTGATGAGAGATATGCACGCCTTTTGGAGGGGTTCTGCAGTGATTGGCTGCCAAATTAGGTGCAGCAAGTAATAACATGCCTTTCGAGTATAATCATTCATTGCCTGATCTTGTTTGGGCATTGCTCACGCGAACGAAACTGAAGCAGTAAGTATTAGTGGTCAGTGACTGTGTGGTGTTGGCACCTGGGTTTAACGCTCGTGGGCCCGTCCCTCTTGGTGCAATTTTCTTTAAATCACAAGAAATACGAATTACCCGTTAGATTTCAAAATCTTAACCATAACCCTATGTATACATAATAAATTAAAACGAGATCACTACCATGGTGTAATACACAACAGTAATGAAATTAACAAATTTGACATTCATTCACAAAAATTCGATTTCATATAAAACATCATCCATCCGTTCCCATAATAACTTGGAAATAATACATGATTTGGTTTTCAAATACAAACGAGTCACAACACTTAGGGTTTACAAGACAAAATAACCTAAAGTCACTAGCTGAGAAGATAACTCGTAATAATTAGTAGCTGTACAAAGTAGTTGGATACATGAGCAAAAAAGATCTAAACATAGTAGCTAAACAAACAAAAGATCATATACATCTGCTACCGGGGTTAATCCCTGTTGTGACGTTAACAGACTGTACATAGCTACAGTCATAAACCCGGGTCTAAGAACTGCTACCTGGCCATCCTCTGGTAGCTCTGCTCTGCAGGATAAGAGCAAGATCCTTCGGTCTCTGAAGCCGAGCATCTGAGTCGTGAGGCCTTCACTATCTTAGTGCCTCCACTAACTATCTCTGCTCCGATGGTCTGCTTTCAAGCAGATCTGTAAAGCATCAGCTGATCTCCTACGGTCCGCTGCCTGCAACTCCAACGATCGCGGACTGCTGGAGCATAGACCGTAGTCCAGAGTGATACGCCCTCGAACGTACCTAATCGCTAAGCAATCCATCGACTGTGCCCGAGCAGGCATGAGATACTCGGGCCTCCTCCTCCATCAGTAGGGCATTGCGTCTATGGAATCGAGCCCTAGTCCCTTACATAACTGATCACCATTCTTAGAGCCTTCGCCACCATACTTCACTAGAGCAGAACTCGGACACTATAACGAAGCGATTACTGTCGTTACAAACACAACATAACACACTGAGCACTGGCATCTGGCACATCCCCCTGCGTCACACAGTACGTAGCCAACTCACAGTAAACTCTCTGATTGACCCCCCGGTCTCGTGCAATCTCCTGGGCCGCGCTCCGGATCTGCGTACATAGCGCGCATAGCACTACCACATCTCCAATGAGCAGATGCTAGTCCACTGACTTCACGTGCCGGAGCGTAGTCAGAGACGCCATGTGCATAAGGTAGGCACACAGCAACGTCTCCAAGCTAGCAAATCCAACTAAGCTCGGAGCCCTAGACGCTGCCGGAGCGGTCCTACCTGCCATAGAACCGGAGCACGAAACGCGCCGGAACTTCCTCCCCAAGAAGACCAACGCTATGACACTAAGATCACAGGCGGTACTGAAGTAGTCGGGCGTTTCGCGACGTCCAACTTCTTGCGAAGGACAGAAACAATACGTCTTCAGCACTACATCAGTGGTCTCATGAACAGGAAGATGGAGCGTACTGCATTTCTATCAGCTCTAAGCATACTAATCCCCTATACCGTACATGGGCAGCATACAGTATACATTTGCGCGGGGGTGGGGGTACGTGGTGGGGTGGGGGGTGAACTCGCATCACACATAGAATATAAGTGCGTCGGTGCTACTTAGGTGTGGATGACATTGCCGATCATGTTATAGCTACCTACTAGCGATCCAGACGAGAGCTGGCCTCCATAGTGCGGTAAACGTAGCGGTACTGATAGTGGTATAATGTGATACGAGCATAGAGTGCGCGAGCACAGATGATGATAGGGGAGTGTATACGCAAGGACTAACAATCTACTTGATGGAGCGCGGCCTCTCCGACGGGAGTGATGGCGCGAACTAATTACACGAAACAGGAGTTCGACACAGGGGCAGTGCTGGAATTTGTGACATCTAAAGGGACCACGTGAGACACAGGCGCTAGAGGGCTAAGCCACAGGTCAGTCCGGTCAGACTGATTATCACGCAAGGAACGAGCTACGTAGCATGTGCTCGGCAGGTAGCTAAGTGCTTCTCACTCCGCGATTTTTCTACTCAGACACATCAGCACGACACATCATAGTTCATGCAATAGCTCCGTGAGTCTAGTAGCTCCGACTCACACATCTCTACTTGATGGCCAGTGTCTGATCGGCGGCACATCTATGTAGCAGCTAGAGACACTATGGCAATGCGGTGCCCTTGAGATCTCCCTCAGGCCACCTCTCCTAGACTCACGTGACACACACAGATACACACACACTAACACAGCTGAATCGTCTCACCTAGCCTGCGAACTAATCAAAAAAAGTCTAATGACACTGCGCGCACGTGCACGCTGAACACCTGACACAGCAGTATATATCGATAGTCAACGAGTGACAAAGACAAAACACTGCGAGTAGGAGTGACTGATATAGATGGGCCACCATCAAACACTGAATAGTGCTATACGGTCACCTAACCAGCCAGGAAGAGCACGCTGCGACACGCTCTCTGTGTGGTCCAAATGGGAGAGGGGGGGGGGGGCGGGCGGGAGGGGAGAGGGGCGAGGGCCAGAGAGGTCCTTAACTTGCTGTGATTACAGCTCATGTACAGCCACGACAGAGTTCAACCTAGAATATTGAGTGCAGAGGAGGGTGCGGTCTCGACTCAGGAGTCCTCCCCCAATAATGTCAACACTAGCCAATCAGAGGGCTTTGTTTTGGGGAATGTGGTGCTCAGAGGGCCTGGTGGGGGGTGCAAGGGAAGAGGGGGTGTCCCATAAGAAAGAACAACAATACTGGGGGAGCGCGGAGCCTCAGGCACATCAAGCTGCGACAGACCAAGTGCTCGAGTACAAATGTAGAGGTAGCCGTCGTGGCGAAAATGAGGCAGTAGTCGAGAGGCGGCCTCCGTCGACTAGCCTCGATGATCAAGCATCGTAAGGTCCTCAGACACTGGCGATGGGGTGGGGGGGGGGATATCTCCATAGGACGTAATCTCGTCACTAGAAATCTTCACCGCACAATACACGACATCTATTCTCTAGAGAACTCTTGATTACACACATAAGTGTGCCGATGAAAAGAGATTGTAATCTATATACTGAGAACTACAGATGGAGACGCGCGTGGAGAGTTGAGGCTATAGTGCGGGGAGCGAAAGTGACTAGGGAGACTACAGTATCCGCACTGCATTATAGACTCAGGAGTATAAATGTCCTAACCGCGCAACTCATATGCAACACAACGTGAGAGGATAGGAGCGTACCGGGGCGTGCGAACAAACGCTATGGGTTTAAAGGATCGATCTCATTGTATCCGGGGTTGTAATGTTAAACCTCATTAAATCAACTGCTTTCAACAACGTGGTATAACGTACATCATGTAGTACTAGGTCAGTCCTATACTGAACATTTGTGTGCAACACTAGGTGACTCTATAACCTGATGAGCTCAGAGGGTAAAGATACAATGCCGTATTGTCAGGCTGCGGAAAGATCGTTTTGTAATATCCGTTTGGAAGACAAAATTTTAATCGTTTGTGTGACAGAGCAGCAATAAACATGAGGAACCAATCGATAAACAATCAACTCGTGTGCTAAGGCCATCAGAGTATTTTAACGAAAGGGATGTCACTGAATTCTTAGAAAATATCACTGCAACCAAAGACGAAGCAACAGTCAAGAGGAGAAACGAACTTAAAGATGTGCAGTTCGTTGCGCATAAAAGAATTATCCTGAAGTTCTTTCCTGTGGACATTAGGTCAGGAGTATATGCACGCCACAATCGATCAAGTAGTGTTTCGAATCAATTGATAACGAGGTGCTACACCCTGTAGCCCGGAAGCACCATATAATTAAGCACCATCCGAAATGAAGGAATCTAGCATAGGAGCAACTGCAGGAACTTACCGACAAAGGCTATCATGAAGACCAAGTTCCTACGCCCCTGAGGGAGCTCCGTTCCTGTTGTAAAGAAGAAATGATGGGCTTTCCGAATGTGCATCGATGTAATAGGGAACTGAACAAAAGACTAACAGTGTAAGAACAAGCTACCCACTCCCAAGGATCGATGACCTAAACTTCCGACCAGCTGCAACGGGTTCAAGTATTTATTTCAAAGAATCGACTATATGAGGTCAGGGTATCCCAGTTAGAGGTTCGAGAAACAGACATTCCGAAGACTGCATTCAGAGACATCGAAGTACGGTCGACTGATGATTCCAAGTCATAAGTCTGATATTTGGTTTTTTTTGACTAATGCACCAGAACCGTCGTTCTTTACCTTATGAAACTGGTGTGTAAACACGTAGTCTGGACCATTTGTAATTGTCTTCTCATCGATGACCATTTGAATCTACTCCAAAATTAAGAAGGCAAAACATGAAGCAACACCTTAGCAGATCTTATGAAATTGCTAAGAAGGAAGAATTGTACTGCCAAGGTTCTCCAAGTGGTGAATTCTGAGAATTTCACAGGGGTAACATTACTTCTGGCACGTGATTGAGCTGTCGAGGTTTCACAGTGACACTCTGCCAAGATTGAATCTATCAAAGATGGACGTCTCCAAAAACCCCAACAGAGATTCGCCAATTTATTGGGCCATTGACCGCTATATAATCAGAAAATTTCAATCGAAGGGTTCATTCAAAGATCAGCGAAACAAGACGAAAACTAACCCAGAAAGGTGTTCAAGTTGATTGGGGTGATAAACAAGAAGCAGCTTTCAACTATTGAAGCAGAAATCTGGGTAGGTACACAAAAAGAGAAAAGACATGAAAGAAACAATCCTGGCCTTTACACTAGAGGGAAGCGAAGATTTCATACGCGCATACTGCGAATGCTTCTAAAAGAAAGGTTTGGGCGCTGTGTTAATGCAAAGAGAAAAGGTGATTTCTAAGCATCACACTAAAACAAGATATAAAAATTCATGAAAAAGGAACTATACACTTCATGATTTAGAAACCCTGGGGCAATGTAGTGTTCGCATCATAAAATTTGGAGGCACTATCTGTTACGGACAAGTGCACGGTGTTCAACTGATCACAAAAAGTTTACAACACATTACTTGATCAAAAGGAATTAAATATGAGGGCAACGTCGCAGTTAGAGTTCTGATGAGTAATTACGATTGCAAAATCCGTTATCACCAGGGAAGGCGAATGTTGTGTTGCTGATAGCTCTGAGCAGGAAGGAACGAGAACCACTAAGGGTTCCGGGCTCTCTAGTGAGACACTCAATGCTTGGAATCTTCTTAAACAAATCTTGAGAGCTCAGACTGAAGCATCAAAAGCCGAAACATCACAGAAGGAGGATGTTGGGTATATTCAGTGTTGAGAATTCAAAAGATCCAAGAAGAAAAATCTAGGAAAAGGTTAGAAAGAGAAAGGGGAAACAGTTGGAACCACTACGGATGGAACTATGTGCTTAAATGACAAGAGTTATGGTTACCAATGAAATGGCGACTTAAGAGACTGTAGATCATTGCACAGAGTCCCCACAAATCTAAACTACTCTATTCATATCCGGTTCTGACAAGATGCACCATGATAATGAAAGAAACTATATTGGTGGCCGCAATAATAGAAAGCTAACATACGCCAGACCTTTGTTACAAGTGTTTTTGACCTGTGACTAAGAGGTCAAGAGCGACCATCAGAGACCATCGGGTTATGTTAGTGCAAACCGCGAGATACCTCAAATGGAAGTGGAGACAAAATCACGAGGACTTTTTTAGTCACAAAGCATTCCTAAGAAAATCATCACAAGGATTAAGACACTATTTTGGTGATCATTGACCGACTTACAAAGTTCTGCCATTATTATTGCCAATGAGGGAAACGGATCCTATGGATAAACTGGTAAGAATGTACGCTAAGGAGGTAGTCGCAGAAGCATGGAATACCTGTTACCAATATATCTGTGGATCGTAGACTCCATCGGTTCACATCAAAAATTATCTGCAGGTCCACTATCAGAAAGAGCTTTGGGTACAATTAGATATAGTACTGGTAAACAAAAAAAAAATAGCGATACCATATCTATCCCGCAAATCACGACAAGTACAAAGCGAGAGAAGCCATCCAAACTATTCGAGTTATGTGACGAATGCTGTGGTCTGTAATCGAATTCTGAGCGGAAATGGTTGGGTTAAATCATTCTGGCCATTGGTCGAGTTTTTCAACAATAACAGATTGTTATCACTGCTACATTCAGCTGCAACCGTTTGAAGCACTTATGGTAAGAAAGTGTTGTTTTCACCTATACACCTGTGTTTGGGCGGGAAGAAGGTTGGACAAGTTCAACTCACTGGTCCAGCAACTAGGTGCAATGAAAAACAACGATGAGGATCATCCAGATTAAACAAAGGAATCAAACAGCTCATGATGATTATTATTTTTTTATTTTTTTAAAGACAAAAGAGGCTAACCAGCTATAAAAAAGAACGAAACCGATGAATTTTCAAGTTGGAAGATAAAGTTAATTCTTAAGGTTTCATCCTTGGAAAGGGGTCGTACCTTTTGGAGCAAACGAGGGAAGTTAAACCCCAGATATGTCGGTACCTTTATCAAAGTGTTTAAAAAGGTTGGCTGCCGGTGATGCTTATAAACTGAGCTTTCCTTCAAGAAGCTGATGCGGAGTCCATAATACGTTCAATTTCCTTGTTTTCCAACTTGATGAAATTTTATTCTGACGATTTCTCATTAGTCGTTCCGGTAAGAAACAGACTGCAAGAGCTGAACAAACTAGCAGTCATTTTGTTGACATAGAGTCTTGTAGAAAAGACATGGAGATCGCGAAGTCAAATAAATTGAGGCGAAGCCATGTCCCAATTCGTAAAGGTTCGTATGGAACCTCTATGGCTGGGGTCTTTGTAGTTTACTGGGAACGTGTAAGATCAATAATCCAGTGAAGAAATATCCACACCTCTTCACCAAGACCGCACCGTCATCAAGTGTCGTGTCATAATCCTTTAGGACAAGGCCCATTTAATAAAATGGCGGAAGACTATAAAACACCTTCAAGTTTTAGGTCATTGTTATGACCATTATTGTAATTCATAATTTAATTTTTAGGATATTACGCGTTGCTTCTTAAAAACATAAATAAAAAAAAATCCGTAAACTTTAAGATTAAATCGCGTAAATAAAAATGAATCATTCAATGTAAACAGGAATTCTCCAATTATAATGTGTTACATCAAGAATGTTAATGAATATTATGAGGAACAATAATAAATGATGTTCATTCTTATTTTTAGTGCCTACTGTAATATGCTTACGTTTCACGATTAAAATCGTTTTCGGCATTCCTGGAAGATCACCAAAACCCAACAACGCTTTGAAACGATATGACGTTCACGATATACCCAATAGCCCAAAATAAACACTATTAAACCAGATCACATGGAGCCCTATTTTGGTCGAATATTGTTTCAAGATAGGACCAATGAGATATCATACTTCTTCAAAATATCTAGAGTTAAATGAAAGATCATCGGGGGGTGTGGGGGAGGGGGGTGGTGTGGGAACAGGGAGGGGCCTCGGCTCGGTGATGAGGTGGGGTGGTGGCTGGTATAGGGCTATGGGGGTACAATCAGTGAACCATTGAACCACTTGGATGAAGGGTTAAGGTGGGGGCGTGGCTGTGTAAGGATTAAAAGTTGACCCTTGGTTAGGTTTAATTAGATATTTCACTACTACCAATCCACGCATGCCATGCACTCTTCAATGCGCCCTCTTTTCTAAAATATGCTATAACATCCACCTCAAATTATAGGAGATGAGCGGTTGACTGGGCCGGGGCATGCACTGTATAGCTCTGAGCAACTACCACAAGATTTTATAAAGATAATTCATGTTTGGTCTCTTTTTAGGGCTGTTAGTTGGGTGGGGGGGGGGGTATGTGTAACGTTTCGGGGGGAGGGGGGGGGGGGGGGGGGGGGG
Organism: Tanacetum coccineum; assembly: GCA_026074375.1. Classification (NCBI taxonomy): domain Eukaryota; kingdom Viridiplantae; phylum Streptophyta; class Magnoliopsida; order Asterales; family Asteraceae; genus Tanacetum; species Tanacetum coccineum. The sequence goes on from BQNB010017563.1 coordinate 29,750, forward strand.
GGGGGGGGGGGGGGGGGGGGGTCGGGGGCGGGGGGGATGGGTCTAGGCGGGGTTGGGGGGTGTGGGGGATGTAGGGAAATGCAACATGATATGTGTTAATTGGTTTGGGTGCGAGTCTGAATTGCTTAATGCATATGCTTACATATATCACCATAGTTATTTCCTGCGCTCACGACGTGGAGTGTGGTCATCAGGAAATACATGCATTAAAAACGGTCTTTCATCATTGTGGGACGGCGTAATTGTCAGAGGGGTATTTTATCCCTATATGCACAAAGGACCGCAAGCAAGGTCTCACAGTGTAGGTAGTTGACCTAAGCTCATGACACAGACAGCTCGACAAAACTACACTCTCGATATAAGTACTCAATCTTATAACTCACATTCATCTCATCAACAATCTTAATCATGCACACGTGCGACTGCGGCACGTGAGAAAGTGATAACAGACGAACGTAAACATACGAGTATCCCGAGTCTTATGATATAAGCTGGCTCGTAACCATCTTCCCCAGTAGATAGCAGTAGTCAGCACACTCTGATACACTCTGATGGCTGTTATTTGTAGCAATCACAAGTGTTTACGAAAGAACGAGAGCACTTTTGAGGCACATGTCTATTATACCATATGAAGCCACATAAAACTAAGTTACCCTAACAGTGGTCACTTTACTGAAACCCTTACGGCGCACGTGTTGAGAGTGAAATCCAGTCGCGAGAGTGGGTTGACTCTCGTGTGTGTGTAAGAGAGTGTAGGGTTTAATACCCTATTACGAGTGATGCAGAGATAGCATAACATAGAGTCAAAGAGGTATGAAGCAAGTTGATATCACGTGTAGGATGTTCCTACTCCGTGAAAATGTTTCGAGACCACATAAGGGCACCGGCATGTGAATAGTTATATAGTATATTTTGTAGGTATGGAATAATCGTTGGTATTCGTTATTAAGCGTAGTTGGTTTGTGCTTATCCAGGATGCCGAAACACACGTTTTATCGTGAAACGTAATCATTTACGTAGGCAATAAAAAATAAATGAACAAAGTTATTAATTAGCCTCATAATAATCATATAACCCGCTTTCTTGATGTAAACATTGAATGTGGTGTAGATCCTAGGTTTAGGCGGATGAATAGACTCATTTTAGTATTTGGACGGGGCATTTATGAGACAGTATAACTGTTTAGCGGGATTTAAGACATCGGAGCGCGCAAAAACTCCGTAGAGAATAAATATAGGAATTACATAATGGACCAAGCCGATAGGAGGGGCGCTCAGGAAACGATGAGGGAGTGTTAAAAGTCGATACCGCCATAAAGGAGGGCCTTTATCCTCGAAGTATTTGATGACACGTGTAGACACTTGAATGACGTGCGGTCCTTGTGGTGTGAAGAGGTGTGGATGTTTTAGACTCCTGAATTGATCTTCAGCGTTCCCACGTACAGACGTCAAGTACATCCGGCTACATAGGTTCCCGATGGCGAGACTTACTATTGGGACATGGCTTCGCCTCAATTATTTGACTTCGCGATCCATGATTTCTACAAGCTCTTCAACAAAATGAAGCTTGTCATCTACTTGCAGTCTTTCTAACGGAACGACTAATGGATCGTCAGAATAACATTTCTTCAGCGGTTATAGTAGGATCGCGCATGAAACTTATTTATGGCCCTCTCAGCTCTTGAGGAAGCTCAAGCTTGTAAGCAACCGCTGCCAACCTTTTTCAAAACCCGATTGAAAGGTCGACCTATCGTGGGGATTAACTCCCTCGTTTACCAAAATGACACCCCTTGCCGAAGGTGAACCTTAGAACTCATAACTGTAGATATCTCCAAGCCTTGAAAATTCATCGGGTTTACGTTTTAAATCATCGTAGCTCTTTTGTCGAAGGCATGGAGCTTTGAATCCTTTGTTTAATCGTATGAATCCTCTCCGGTTTTCTGCACCTAGTCGATGGACCAGTGAGTTAACTATGTCCAACGCTCGGCCAACACAGGGTGAACCACACTTTCGTCGACCATAAAGTGCTTCAAAACGGTGCAGCCTAATGCTAAGCATGACATAACATGTTAATTGTATGAAAAGTCGAACCAATGGCAGATGTTTTAACCCAAGCCATTTCCAATTCGATTACGCAAGCACGTAACATACCTCCGAAAGTTTGGATGGTTCCATTTCCTCGTTCGCTTTGTCTGTCGTTTGGCGGATGATATGTCAGTACCATATCTAAACTTGTACCCAAAGCCTTCTGCAGTGACCTGCATGCATATGATGTGAACCGAGGTCCACGATCACATATAATTAAACAGATATTCCATGCTTCGCGACTACCTCACTTGTAGGTACATTCTTACCAGTTATCCCGAGGAACCTTTCCCTCATGCAAAAAAATGGCAAGACTTTGTAAGCGTCAATGATCACCCAAATAGTTACATAACCCTTGCGAAGACTTAGGAACTTTGTGACAAAATCCATCGTGATGTTGTCCCACTTCCATTGAGGTATCTCGGGTTTGCACTAGACAAACCCGATGGTCTCTGAGTTCGGAGCTTGAACCTTAGCACAGGTCAAACACTTTGCTAACATAGTGGCGATGTTAGCTTTTCATATTGGGCCATCAATAAAGTTTCTTCATATCCTGTACATCTTGTCAGAACCCGATGATAGAGTATATTTAGATGTTGTGGACTCGTGCATGAATCCAATCCTTAAGTCGCCATATGGGGTAGACATGGTAACCAACTCCTGTCCTTTAACACCATAGTTCCATCCGTACGTGGTTCCAACTTTTCCGTTCTAGATTTCTCCGGATCTTTTGAATTCTCAACCAATATACCCCTAACATCCTCCTTCTTGATGTTTTCCGGCTTTTGTGCTTCAGTCTGAGCTCTCAAGATTTGTTTAAGAAGATCCAAGCCAATAGCATTCACGTAAGCCCGAACCCGTTAGTGGTTCTCGTTCCTCCTGCTAGGAGTCAGCATCAGCAACAACATTCGCCTTCCCCTGTGGTGATAAACAATTTGCAATCGTAATTACTCCATCACTCTAAACCAGCGACGATCCTCATATTAATTCCTTTTTATCAGAATTGTTTTAAAACTTTGTGATCAGTGAACACCGTGCAACGGTTGGTTCCGTAACAGATATGCCTCCAATTTTAGAGCGAACACTACTTGCCCAAGTTCTAAATCATGAGTGCGTATAGTTCTTCATGAATATTTTAACTGGCTGATTGCAATAGAAAGGTCACCTTTGCTCTTTGCATCAACACAGCGCCCAAACCCTTCTTTGAAGCATCGCAGTATGCGATGAAATCTTCGCTTCCCTCAGGTAAGGCCAGGATTGGTGCACTACACAGCTTTCCTGCTTCAATATTAAAAAGCGCTTCTTGTTTAGAACACCCCCAATCAAACTTGACACCTTTCGTTAGTTTGGTCATTGTCTTGGCGATCTTTGAAAACCCTTCGATGAATCTTCTATAATAGCCGGCAAGGCCCAAAAATTGGCGAATCTCTGTTGGGGTTTTTGGAGACGCCCAATCTTTGATAGATTCAATCTTGGCAGGGTCAACGTGAATACCTCGACAGTCAATCACGTGACCGAGGAACTGTACCCTGGAAATCCAGAATTCACACTTGGAGAACTTGGCGTACAATTCTTCCTTCTTAAGCAATTTCAAGATCTGCCTAAGGTGTTCTTCATGTTCCTTCTTACTTTTGGAGTAGATCAAAATGTCATCGATGAAGACAATTACAAACTTGTCCAGATACGGTTTACACACCCGGTTCATAAGGTCAGATGAACAATCGGCTGGTGCATTAGTCCAAACCAAATGATACATGACTTGGAATTCATAGTGACCGTATCGAGTCCTGAATGCAGTCTCCGGGAATGTCTTCTTCTCGAACCCTCAACTGGTGATACCTTGACCTCAGATCGATCTTTTGAATAAATACTTGACCCTTGCAGCTGGTCCGAATAGGTCATTTCGATCCTCTGGGAGTGGGAGCGGTTCTTTCTTCACTGTTAGTTTGTTCAATTCCCTATAATCGATGCACATCCGGAAAGACCCATCTTTCTTCTTTACAAACAGAACCGGAGCTCCCCAGGGCGAGGAACTTGGTCTTATGAAGCCTTTGTCTGTAAGTTCCTGCAGTTGCTCCGCTAGTTCCTTCATTTCGGATGGTGCTAATCTATATGGTGCCCGGGCTACAGGTGTAGCACCCGGTATCAAATTGATTCGAAACTCTACTTGTCGAGTGGGTGTTATACCGAAGCAAGTCTCAAGGAAAGACTCCAGGAAAATTCTTGAACAACTGGCACATCTTTAAGTCGTTTCTCCTTTGACTTGTCTTTGTCTTTGGTTGCAGTGATATTTTCTAAGAATACGTGACATCCCTTCGTTAAATACTCTTGAGCCTTAGCACACGAGATCGTTTATTTCTACTTCCGTCTCCATGAAAAATTAAGATTTCGCTCCCAAAGGGAATACGAACGATCTTCTTAGAACAGTCAATGAAAAATTATGACGTCATAAGTACCCATTTCTACAGGCATTAGGTCGACGTGAAACGGATGGTTCAGAAATATTAACGTGCAACCCAATAATACCGTATTTACCCAAATTATTCTACCATCAGCTAATTCAATGTTATAACCACGATCTAGTGTAGTAGGGGCTATATTAATCAAAGTACTAAATTGAGTAGACACAAAACTTCTATCTGCACTAGTATCAAATAAAATGGAAGCACAACGGTGGTTTAGGAGAAACGTACCCGTCACAACGTTGTTGTCTGGGTTTTGCCCTGCAACTCCCACTGCATAAGCCCTGGCTACAGCATTGCCATTTCATTGGTTTTTGTTCTTCCACTGGGGGCAGTCCTTCTTGAAGTGGTCTGGAGCCCCACACTCAAAGCAAACGATGGCATTGGTATTTGCCCCTTGGGCTCTCGGGTTATTGTTGTTGCGGTTGTTGTTGTTATTTGCAGTTGCAGGCCGGCTCCTACAGTCCTTGGCCAGGTGGCCAAGCTTCTTGCAGTTATTGCATGTTGGTATACAAGGACCGTAATGGTTGAAGTTACACTTGGGACATAGAGTTTTAGTCCCTTCATACTGTTTCTTGTCACCGTTCCCGGCAGCATAAGCCCTGCCAGTGTTATGCCTTTTGTTTTGTTGTTGGTTTTGGTTAATTTCGGGAATGGTGTCATCAAACTTTCTCGTGCGTTTTCTTTCTGCCTGTCTCTCAGCAAAAGTGTTAATTCTCCTATCCCTTAATTCATTCGCCATCTCAATAAGCCGCCATGCATGGTTTTTTAGCTTCGAGCCACAACACTTGAAGTAAATCAGGTCCGCATCCTACCGACAACCTTTCAATTTTGTCCAGTCTCTTTTAGAAACAACCTGTCACACAGCATGCAAAGTTCGTGGAAATGTTGGTTGTAAGCTACCACATCGGTGCCATTTTACTTTTAGATCTACAATTCTGCCTCAATCATCTGATTTCATTCCTCGGACAATATTATGTTGTCATCTTCTTTTTCAAGTCAGTTCCCACGACATTGCATATGCAACATCAATAGTCCACTGTCTAGCATGTGAGTTCCACCATGTTAGCGAAAATTCCATAAGAGTACATATGGCAAACTTCACTAGAATTCTCCACGGTGCAGTTACTTATGCGAACACGTTTCCATCCTCTCAAACTTGGGTCAAGTCGACCACTCTTCTATGCCCCTGAAGATAAGGGTTACCATTTTCAGAATCTTGATAAAGTGCACTCCCGAACAGCGCTCATTTCCTTTCTCATACCTGTTCCCGAGGTATCACACAACGCCATTTCGGGTCTATCACGTGCTCCAATACAGCAGTGACACCCTGGTCGAATCATGGGCCTGAAGTTGGGCACTGGTGACCGATATTGGTGGTAGTAGGGCTGCGAACTGGTGGGGGACTGTGGTGACTCGCGTTGACCTCGTGGTTCTCCTTATTGGTGCCATTTTCTAATCACAAGGAAACATAATACCCGTTAGATTTCAAAAATCTTAACCATAACCCGATGTATACATAATAAATAAAACGAGATCACAGCACATGGTGAAATACCCAACAGTATTGAAATTAATAAATCGACATTCATTCATAATAAATTCGATTTCATATAAAACATAATCCATCCTTTCCATATATAACTTGGGAAAATAATACATGATTGGTTTAAATACAAACGATCCCTACACATAGGTTACACGACAAAATAACCAAAAGCCATACTAGCCAGATTTACTCGTAATACTAGTTAGGGCTGTACAAGAGTAGCCATAACATGAGAAGGGGGGGAAATGAATATGGGGGTGGGAAAAAAAGGGGTGGGAAAATAATATTATTAAAAAATATTTTTGGGGGGGGGGGGGGGGGGGGGGGGGGGGGGGGGGGGTTAAAAAATACAAAAAAAAAAAAGGATCTAAAAGTGTACTAGACAAAACAAAAGATCTATACAGTCTCTAGCTAGAATAACCATATACTTATCAAACTGTACAGTTGCTACAGTTATTACCCAGCCTAAGAACTACTACTGGCCTCCTCTTGGTAGCTCTGGCTCTGCAGGATCCTTAGCAGGTCCCTTGCTGTCTTTAAGTTCGATCATCTGAGTCTTGAGGCTCTTCCCACTATCTTTAGTCCTCCACTAAACTTCTCTGTCTCGATGGTCTGCTTCATGCAGATCTGAAATCACCGTCTGTCTCCTACGGTCTGCTGCCTGCAACTCAGCGATCTCGGACTGCTGAGCCATGACCGTAGTCCGAAGTGATATGCCCTTGGAACGTACCTGATCGCAAGCATCCATCGACTGTGCCCAAGCGGCACGAGATACTCTGGCCTCCTCCTCCATCAGAAGGGCAGTGCGTCTATGGAATGGCCTATCCCTGTACAACATGTTGACTCGGGCTCTAAGTAGAGCTCGGTCATGTCGTGCATCATCCAGCTGAAGAAATATATGAATCATCCTCCTGGTCAACAGTAGTAGCCAACTCAGTAACTCTCTGATTGACCCCCTCTAGGGTGGTCGGTGCAATCTCCTGGATGGCTCCTACAAGGTCATCCCATGTATCCGTAATACCATAGCCTAACTCTCTAGACGTCTGGCGTCCTGGAGCGGCATCTAACATATCAGCAAATCCATAAAGGTCTGCCCTAGCTGTGGTAGGTCCAACCTGCCTAGCAGCACCAGCTGCCGAACTCTCCCCGACCTCGTATCCAGGACCAGGAGTAGTACGACACGGCCTCTTACGAAGCGGTAAACAAATCTCAGGCATCTCAGTCTCATGAACAGGAGATGGTAGTGCATCTCTCTGTCTAATCCCAGCAGCTCGGGATCCAGCGATCCCTCACATTGTAGGCTATTGGGTGTGGTGAAGGTATAGATCAAGCGGAGAGGGTATCTGAGGAAGTGGTGATGAGTATGGAGAGAGAGGTGATGGTGGTAGAGTAGGTAAGGCTAACAATCTCTCAGCAACTTCCTCGGAGAGGAACGGTGCCGGCGCCTGGGGTCGGATGGACATCCTAGCCGTGACGCGATAAGCAAGGTATGGGTCCTGGTCAGCTGAATAAGCAACAGCTGCAGGGTCGGCAGGAGCTAAGTGCTCCTCCTCCTCTGCATCTCTCACATCATCGTCAACCGACATATGGCTCCTCATCATCCTGTCGTCCTACTCTGTCAGCAGGAAGTCGCTGGATCCTCCTCAGGATCCTCCTCGTCATCCTCCTTCGGATCCTCCTCAGGATCGGACTCAGGAATGTATCCCGGTGACTCAGTAGTAGGTGAGGCAGCAACAGGCAATGGCTGCTCCTCAGCCGGTAGGACATCGTCCTCTGGTAAGAACTCTGGGTAAACAGGCTCCGAAACAAATGGTACATAGATAGGTGAAGGTGGTGCCTGCTCTGGCTCCTCAGGGCCAGGCACGTAATCTGGAGACGGTGGATCCTGAAAAATAGGTCCTTCGGCTCCTGGTAATCCTATGTCAGATAGGTCCTCATATGGGCTGGATATCTCAGTATACGTAACTGTAGAATCTTCCGAATCCGACATGCTCGAAACTGAAAAATCAAAAGTGACTTATATAAGTATATTAATATAAGACTATTATCCTTATATACGTAATATATTATAAACACGTATATCAATTTTGCATGTATATAGCCTAACCGACTAATGCAACAATTTGTATATGAATACCCCGTAAAAACCCTTTTGTATGTATGCAATGTTTGAAAACGGTTATAGTCCAGCAAAAACATTTTGACCTGGTTCTCTATAACCTTGGCTCTTGATACCAATCTGTAACACCCCAAAAATGGGTCGCAGCGGAATAAGGATCCGGGGCGTGTTACTTCAAGATCAACAGCACAAGATATATATAAGAACGACACAAAAAGTCGTTTAAATTGATACATTGGATTTAATTATAAGACATAATACAAAAGCATCAAGCTTTCTATGTTCTTGTTTAATATTACAAAATCAACAATACATTTCCCAAATATGATGCACATAAATCTTTAAGTGTGCAATCCAAAACATAATCCAATGCATCCTTTGGCATCTCGTGCTATTTGACCTCCTAAAACATTAATAAAACGTCAACAAAACATGTTAGTGAATTCATAGAGGTTAATTATTTAATTTATGCAGGACCGCAAGACATTTCCCGTGATGTTACAACATATCCCCGCCAAAAACAATATCACAAAACCCAGATTACTGTTGCACTAAGCTCATGACACTGAAAGCTCAACCTATAATTGTTATTTTAAGCATTATTTTTGCCCGTACAAATGTTGTAACCCACAACATCCAAGTCTGACATGGTCAATCGTATCGTTCCCCGGAGATAGCTAATCCCACCCAAACGGGGAGGTTTTAATTCTAATAGATTCTATTTTTTATAAACATCGCAGCTCACATAATGCAATTAACAACTACATCTATGCAATTGACAGTTCTATGATAATGGCTCAGGAGGGTTATCGCTACTTAGGCAAACACATAATCAATATACTTTAAACACTTGCGTCCAATTTATAAAACAAAGCATGTTTTCACCCCAAATAATAGTAAATCAGTAAAACTGTAAAAAGTGGGGCTATGAACTCACCTTGAGTACTGATAGTCCAAATAACACAGATAAAACGTCACGCAAAACGTTTAGATGCAACCTATTTAAATTAAGGTCGTATAAGTACCGAGTACTTTAATTAATAACATTGAATATAATCTTATAGTTGTTACATCGTACTATCGTTCGGGCTATCATAATTAAAGAGGTCATGACATGACGTACGAGGAGTTAGGACACTTTAAATCGTAAATCCAACAACTCGTCGATACGCCATCCGAAGAGGCCTCATTATGAAACTCCCTAGTATTATAGCACTTTGATAACCACTTAATATTCTATATAGCATAATCACCGACTAATCGTTTTAGTAAAATAATATTTATAAAGTGAAAACGTTTATAAATATACTTTTTGTAAAAAAAGAAATCTACAATGTCGATTTAAGTCGTGCTCGTGTTTCATACGCCCACGTCTTCGTAGTAAAGAACAGTGATCAATATATTACATTTTCAATTTTTTAAGATTCTGCGATGAAATATTAGGTTTTTACTGGTTCACAACAGTAGTTAGTCTTTAGGTTTAATTAGCGTAAACTTGTAATCGTAATAACTTATCCGTTTTAATCCTGATTTTAGTGATTCCTTCGAGTACGTCTTTGTTATAGAAAGATGTATTATATTTTATAAAGATAAGTCCACTGATGAATAGTGCTTTTTACTGTTCATAAGTTTAATAAAATTACTATATAAACATTATTATCGTAAACGTCGTATTTATTCGTTGATAGTTCCGTTTTCATCGATTCTTTCGAGTACGAATCTTGTAATTAAAAGTTAATCATAGGTTTAGATTATTTAAAAAATATTATTTCATAATGAATAGTACCTTTATAAAAATAGTTTTATAAAGAGTATTTATAGTCGAAACACATAATTAACGTATCATTTTCGTAAAATCGTTTTTCGAGTTTCTTATCATTTTTGGAATCCATCACAGACGAATTATTATATTTTTATGTCAAACTTACTGTATGAATTCGGATAAACAGCCCCTAATATTTATATTTAACTTTATAAAACCTTGTTTTATGTTATTAAATTAGTTTGTAGTTTAATATAGAAACCCTAATAACTATTTTTTTAACACTGTCTACTTATAATAATGTCCCAAGATCATCCTAGTCCCTTATAATTCAAGTGTAATAAAGTTAACAATTTATACTTTCCATTACCTTTCACATGTGAAGATTAAGTAATCTTATAAAACCCTAATTTAACCTAAACATGTTTATACTTAAACCATATGTTAACATACTTTTACATTCATTTTTCCATGATATATATAACCATATGACATGATAAAAAGTGCATAAAATCATAAACATAAGTAATAACTCATTTTACATATTAAAAAGTCCTAAGTGGTGATTTAGCCATAATTAACATATAACACATAAAATCATAATAATAAAAAGTATAAAGGAATTAGGAAGACCTTAGCAAGGATGTATGAGATGAGAAATAAATGCTAAACCCGTGTTTAGACTCAAAACCCAAGCTTGCAAGATTATAAACCCTAGATTAGGTTTGAAACCCTAATCTTTCATTTTCTTCCTTAATCCTTGCAAATGAAAAAAAATGAAAAAACCAATGCTTGAAAACACTTTATGTGTGTCCTTAGGATTGATGTGTAAAGGCTGTATGGATTGTGTAAAAAGTTTTGTATGGATGCCTAAGGGATGCTTATTTTGGCCGTGGCCTTATAGAGAAAAAAGGTGAGAAAGATTGAAATTTTTGTAAGTATATCAGAATATGTAAACTTCACTTGCATGCATGAAATATATATAGGAGGAGTATGTAGATATTTCTAGTTGCAAGTTTGACTAGACAGTCCAAGAGGGGGGGGTAAGCCATGGGATTCAAGGGACCAAGGAGAGTTTCAAGGTTTAGAATAGTATGTTTGTTGGTTCCCTTAAGTAGGAATCATCCCATGAAATCATGGGATGTGTTTCTTAATTAATTCTTGTTATATAATTATGTATTTACATGTGTCAATTATAAAGAAAAATGTGTAAGAAAGTTTTATAAAAGTAAATTGTAGTTTTATTTTATAAAATTATACTTGTAATGTCTTTGTTACTTTGTACATATACAATTATATGGGACATGAATATTAATGCTCTTATGCATAATTCATAAACGTTGAAAATCGTTGGTAATATAAACGTAGGTAATGGTTGAAGCGTACGTTAATTTTTAGGGTTCCGGGAAAACCAAATTGTCATTTATCGTAAACGTAAACACTTTCACGATCCGATAAATAACTTGTGAAACGTTAATAATTAATTCACAAAATAATTGGTAAACCTCGTTTGATCGAAACATAATTGCTAATGACCGTTTACGTTAAACTGATCATTTTTAGTATACCGCAGATTAACTTAAAACCGATTTCCATTACCAACACACGCTACAATACAAAAAATAAATAGTGACTTTGGCACTCTATGCCATGAAACTATCTCCTTTATATATAACCTTGTAAGGGTTTCCATACTATTTGTTGCTTTGGTGGGGATGAAATGTGCTGATTTAGTAAGGCGGTCTACAATGACCCAAATTGTGTCATGTCTGTTTGAGGTGTTGGGTAGTTTTGTAACGAAGTCCATTGTTATTCTTTCCCATTCCATGTAGGAATCTCTGGTTGTATCAGTAAGCCAGATGACTTCTGACATTCTGATTTAACTCTAGAGCATGTCAAACACTTGCTGACATATTCAGCGATGATTGACTTCATGTTAGGCCACCAATAGTGTTTCTTTAGATCCTGGTACATCTTGTCAGAATTTGAGTGGATGGAATATTTCGATTTATGAGACTCATGCATGATTAAGACTCTCAAATTACCAAAGAGTGGTAACCAACTTCGATTCTTGATACATCGGGTTCCATCAGGACATACTTCAAATGCTTTGTCCATTCCTCGTAAGTTCTTAGCTTTGATGTTCTCTTCTTTGATTGCCTCGGTTTCGGCTTCGAGGATTTGTGATGGTAATTTTGGGTGAAGGGTCATGACTAATGCCCTAACTCAGAGTGGTTTGATTCGTTCCTTCCGGCTTAAGGCATCTGCTATAACATTTACCTTTCCAGGATGGTAGAGAATCTCACAATCGTAATCTACGAGCAATTCTAACCAACTGCGTTGTCTCATGTTTAACTCTTTCTGATCAAGGATATGTTGAAGACTTTTATGATCAGTGAACACAGAACACTTTGTGCCATACAGATAGTGTCTCCAAATTTTAAGAGCGAACACTACTGCTCCTAATTCGAGGTCATGTGTGGTATAATTTCTTCATGAGGCTTGAGTTGTTGGGATGCATATGCAATAACGTTTTCTCTTTGCATTAACATCGCTCCCAGACCTTGATGTAATGCATCACAGTAAATGACAAAGTCATCGTTTCCTTATGGTAATGCTAAGATTGGAGCTTCACAGTTGTGATGACTTTAGAGAAGCTTTGTGACGAAATCCATCGTGATATTCTCCCACATCCATTGAAGGTGTTATCACGGGTTGTACCAACAAACCATTGTCACTGATGTTCGGCCTTGACCTTAGACAGGTCAAGCACTTCAAACATATGGGCGATATCAGCTTTCATATTGGGCTACCAATATAGCTTCTTTACGTCTTGATACATTTTCTCGGAACCTAGATGGATAGAATACTTTGATTTGTAGGACTCGTGCATGATCACAGTCCGCAAATCATCATAACAAGGTAACCAACTCCTGCCATTGAGGCATAGGGTTCCATCCGTACGAGGTTCCAACTTTTCCTAGTTTTCTAAAGTTCCTCTAGAAATTTAGCAGTTTTCAATCACATACCTTCCAACATCCTCACATCTTGATGTCTCTGGTTTCCGTGCTTCAGTCTGAGCATTCAAGATTTGCTTAGGAAGAATCCCAACTAATAGTCATGACTAAAGCCGAACTCTTAACGGTGGTTCCCATTGTTGAGCCTGCTCAAAGCATCAGCACAACGACATTTTGCCTTCCCTAGGTGAAAACGAATAATCGCAAGCGTAATCACTAAAAGCAACTCTAACCATCGGGCGTGTCTCATGTGCAATTCCTCCGATTAAGAGATATGCTATAAACTCTTATGATCATAACACCGGTATACTTGGTACCATACAGATAGTGCCTCCAAATCTTCAGAGCGAACACTACTACTCCAAGTTCCAGATCAGTGAGTATATAGTTCATCTCATGGATCATTAACAGCGTGATGCATAAGAAATACCTTTCCCTTAGCATCAACTCAGCGCCCAAAAACCCTTGAACGAAGCATCGCATAATACGATAAAATGTCTTCACATCCATCGGTAAAGCTTAGAAATTTGGTGCACTACACAACTTCCTTTCTGCTCTAATAACTGGAACGCTGCTTCTTGTTTGTCACCCCACTCAAACTTGACCTTCTTTTGAGTGAGCTTGGTCATTGGTTTGGCTATCTTTGAAAACCCTTTAATGAATCGTCGATAATACCCAGCAAGACCTAAAAACTGACGAATCTCCGTTGGTGTCCTTAGTGAGATGGCCCAATCTTTAACGGATTCGATCTTGGCTGGATCCACATGAATGCCTTTATTATCAATCACGTGACCGAGGAACTGTACTTTGGGAATCCAAAATTCACACTTGGAAAATTTTGCATACAACTCCTCTTTCTTCAACAACTCCAATATTATCTTCAGATGCTTCTTCTGTGCTCTTGCTTATTCTTGGAATATATCAAAATATCATCAATAAAGACAATTATGAATTTGTTCAGATGAAAGGTTTGCACACTCGTTCATGAGGTCCATAAACACATAAGACAGTGCTTGTCAAACCAAACACTATAACTTGGAATTCATAATGTCCATATCGAGTTCTGAAGGCAGTCTTTGAGATGTCTTCTTCTCGAACCCTCAATTGGTGATAACCCGACCTTAGGTCAATCTTCTAGTAGACACTCGACCCTTGAAGTTGATCGAATAAGTCATCAATTCTCGGTATTGATAAACGTTCTTCACCGTTAGTTTGTTTAGTATCCCGATAATCTATGCACAATGATCCTAAACGATCCATCTTTCTTCTTAACGAATAGAACTGGAGCTCCCCCATGGAGACGAACTAGGTATAAGTAAAGCCTTTGTCGGAAAGCTCTTGTAGTTGATCCCTAATTCTTTCATTTCTGAGGTGGCCAATCGATAAGGTGCCCGTGCTACAGGTGCAGCACCAGGTACTAGATCGATGTGAAATTCCACTTGTCTGGTATGTGGAAGACCTGGCAAGTCCTATCGCGAAATACTTTCGTGAAAAATTTAATGATCGTGCTCTGCAGTTGCTTCTTCTTTGACTTCTCCCAGTCTCCTTGATGGAAATCAATGTGCCAAAAAGACTGACACCTTGTAGCAATACTCTGGGTCCTATGGTGCACGAGAGATGTTTAAATCCGAGTCCCGCGTTTATTTTCTACTTCCGTCTCATATGAAAAATTAAGATTTCACCTTTTTCCTAAGGGAATACGAACGACTCTTAGCACAGTCAATAACGTCTTGGTATTTTTTGGGTCAACCAGTCCCATGCCAATTATTACGTCATAAGTACCCATTTCCACAGGCATTAGGTCGACGTGAAACGGATGGTTCAGAAAATTTAACGTGCAACCCAATAATACCGTATTTACCCAAATTATTCTACCATCAGCTAGTTCAACGTTATAACCATGATCTAATGTAGTGGGGGCTATATTAATCAAAGTACTAAATTGAGTAGACAACGAAACTGTCTAACTGCACCATATTAAATAAAATGGAAGCACAACGGTTTGTTTAGGAGAAACGTACCCGTCACAACGTTGTTGTTTGGGTTTTGCCCTGCAACTCCCACTGCATAAGCCTTGGCTACAGTGTTGCCATTTCCCTGGTTCTTGTTCTTCCACTAAAGTTTTGATATATAAACAATCGAACTAAGACTTGACATATTAACCCAGGTTGCGTGACAAAGCCGTTTACTTCCATTTGAATCACTTTTCCCATCAATCAGATTTTCCCATTAAAGGTGAGTTCATAGTCCCACTTTTATATATTTTCCAAATCCCGTGGAAAGATACATGCTATAAACCATGAATACCAGTATTTTCCAATTGTATGCTATCCTGATATATTATTGCATAAGTTACCTCTATTGCCAATATCCTTTATATCATGAACCATTAATCACTGTAACGTGAACGCGAATATATGTATATAGATCTATCAGGATTGATGAATCCTATTTGTGTTTACCAGTAAGGTAACCAAGCGCACTATATTTGAGAAATAATAGGTAATTGGCAAATTACCTTTCCAGAAGGACATTTGTTCCTTAAATATTATTGATATGATTTCCATGTTAATGTTTGAGTGTCATAAGCTTAGTGCAATAATACTGTTTTCCATGATACTTGTAATTATGCAATTATTACCATTTATGTTAACTTGTATTCAACCATTATATTATAAACCTGTAAATTTCACTCAACCTTTGTGTTGACCCTTTTAGCACGTTTATCTTAGGTAATTAGCAGTTTAAGGCACGGAGTGTCATGGACTTGAAGACGTCCAAACCTGTTATCATTCAAGCACTATGTTTTATATCTATTTTGGGATCTCCTATTGTAAAACTCTTAAATATTATTGAATGATAACTAAATTTTCCAAAACGTCTCTTTATGAGTCATTTTCTATGATTATGACTGTTGATTCATGAAGTAATACCCCAATTTAGCTTTCGCTGCTATGTTGAAATATCGGGGTGTTACACCTTCCTTGCCCTAATCCACTCCCTAAGTCACCTACTAAAGAATGAAACAAGTATGTTATAATAGGATTACAAAAGGGTCTATTTCGACAATTATAGAATTTCTAGCAAGATGGTAGATTTCTAGAAGAATTGCTTAAATAAGATAAAGATCATTGACTAGGGAAAGTTTAGTTTTCTAATACAATTAGATTTCCTTTGTAAGTCTAGATGGACTCTATATATAAAGAGATCCCTAGACATTGTTTATATGTGTGTTTTAAAGTGTTTTAATCATGTTTTAGGAAAACACCAACGATCTCACCACTTGAGATCGTTTTCGCCCTAAGATCAAAGGTGTCTTTGATCAATGTTACAATTAGGTAACACGTTCTATCAAGATCAAATAGAATTGGGGCTTGTATGAATGTAAACCTTGTTAAATAACATTGTTCTTTGTTTAAATTCCGCTGCGCATCAATAAACTTTGTTATTATAGATCCTAGATGAGTTTTAAACGATATTCACAGTGTTTGTGGTTGAAACTTTGGGTTTTGGACATAAATGCCCCTAGAATATTTACCCTTTTCAATTTTTATTAATAGCTTTCTTAAGGCATTTCTAATTAACCTTATGGCACATTTAGTCCCTATGAGTTTATAAACTAAGACTAAGCCTTAAATTTTGCTATCACATTCCTCAAGGTATAAACACATAACAAATAATACTCAAATATGTTAAATTTAATTAATTACCCTTTAAATATTCACCTGTTATTGTTTAAAAACCTTTTTCCTTTTAATCCTTAATGATTTTGAAGAAGAAGTTTGACATTTTCTCCCCCTCAAACAATGACCCGTTTTCTATTTAGATTTTTCTCGACGTAGTTGTGTTTTGAGGTGGTCAGTAAGAATGCTAGGATAACAATGGTTTTTTGATAAATCTTACTCTAGATGGGATTTATGTTTTATTTTTGAAAAAAGATAGAGATAGATCCATTAAATTAACGCTCTTTTCTTTTGATTTTGACAAATAAATGAACTTGACTCATACCATTAATCGCTGTATAAAGGACAAGACGGGTTGTGTTGCAAAGGTAAACACAAACCATTGTGAATGGATATGAAGTAATTCATTCCTGAGAAACTCTCATTATTTTCCGCTTGTGAGGCCAAGTTTGTCTTTTTGAAAATTACTTTTCTTTAAGATGATGAACGGGTTTGCTATCTTAAACTTGTATAAATGCATGACTTATGACATGTTTTCTATTCGACCTTTATTTACAGCTTTGTGCCATTATTAATGTGTGACAGTCTAAGAAGCCTTATATATTATCGTTGATGCTAGAGAAAGACATGTCATTATAAAATTATAGAGAGATTGTATTTTTCTGGATTTTTTTAATGTTCTATTTTCCTTTTTTGAAACATTTATATAAAATGAGATAATCTTTTGGGTTTTTATGGTTTTGTTCATTTGTTAATATAATACATAGGACTCTATACCGCGAGACCGCGCTATCGCCACCATTTACTCGTCCATTCCTTTGTTTCAAACGTTTTAGGTGTCGGTGGTGTAGAATAATTGCTTCACTTCATTAGCTTTCTGGTCGATAAGAAGTTGAATCATTCTCGTGGCTTGGGATGGGGTTTGTTGAAGATGTCAGCCAGTTAATTATTTCGTGGGTTGTGTTTGTTTGTTGGGTTTTGTGCGGGTGTAAAGGCCGAACAAAGTATAGTTCCACTATCTCGATATCTCCACTTGCTGTATCCTATATAAAATGGTTTTTATAGCTAGATCCATCAATTATATAAATCACATATATAGTAAGACTATTTAATCAACAACTCTCACTTACTTTATATAATTCATATTAATATTACATAAAATACTTTTACCCCCCTCACCCAAATAACCGAGATCGCGCGCATCTACCCCCCCTATTATGGATGTTATATTTTCAGAAGGTGCTGTCCAGTTGGGTTGTATCGGGTTTTTCGTATGTTTGTAGAGAACCGCTGTGTGTCCAGTTTGTGAGCTCTGACGGATTTATATAGCATTTTATGCATAGTGCTTTAAAATTCCAATATATTCAAGGGGGGGGGTTTATGCGTAGCTCACAGACTCTTGTTCCCCCCCTCTCGGAGGGTCGTAGATAAGGGTGGCGGATATGGGGGGTGTTGTCACGCGTGCAGTTAGATGTCTGGTGACGCTTTTAGAAGACCCTATGCTAACAGTTTATCACCTAAGAAGTGAGTGCTCCTGATGTATACTACGTCTAGTGTCTAACAGCCCTGCGTGACCTGCGTTTGAAAATATGTGTTAAAGACATAACGGTATCCTTAGGGGTACCAAAGACCCATGTTAATGGTTCCCTTTAGGTATTAAAAGGTCCGCTTAACCGCATTTAAGTGCTTTTCGATAGGCTTTGCCTGATACCGGGCACATAAGAAGACTGAATAAATAAGGTCGGGTCTACTAGATGTCAGATACACGAGGGATCCAATCATGCCACGGTAAAGTGTAGCATCAACTGGTGTCCCATGTAGATCTTCATCCAGTTTATTCTTTTCCATCATAGGTGTGTCTACAGAATCACTAGTTATCAAACCATATTTTTTAAGAATTTCATAAGCATATTTTGATTGGTTTAGAAAGATGCCTCTAGGACTTTGAGAGATTTGTAATCCTAAAAAGAATGACATCTGCCCCATCATCGACATCTTGAACTTAGTGGTCATCTGATTTGCAAACTCATTACATAAAGCAGTATTAGCGGATGCAAATATTATATCGTCAACATAAATTTGTACCAGTAATAAGACCGTAAAGGGCCTTTTTGAGCTAGTACACATGCGATGGGTTATCCTGAACAACAAATCCTTTTGGTTGAGAAACCTAGACCTCTTCTTTGAGCTCGCCATTTAAGAAAGCCGTTTTGATGTCCATTTGGAAGATCATCATATTCTTGTTGGCGGCATTTGCTATGAAGATACGGATGGCCTCTATTCTTGCAACCGGTGCAAATGATTCCTCAAAATAGATTCCCTCCTTTTTCCTAAATCCTTGAGCAACTAATCCAGCCTTGTTCTTGAGTACCCTGCCAAATTCGTCTGTCTTGACCTTATAAATCCATTTTAGTTTGATCAACATGACTATCTAGACATGGAACCAATTCCTAAACTTGTAGACTTTCAAATTTATAAGTTTCTTCATGCATTGCATCGATCAATGATGGTTTGGTCATTTCTTGTTTGATGTTCTTTGGTTCTATATAAGTTAAAAAGGCATCAAAGTAACACCACATGGCGTCAGTTTTGAGTTTCTTTCTGGAGGAGACTGAGCAAGAAGGATCACCGATCACGTTTGCTATTGGATGATCCTTAGTTCATCAACCAATAAGTTCAAATGGAGTGTGGGATGGTCTCACATTAGATGACGACCCTTGAGAAGTCAAGTCCTTATGAAGTGGTTCATGAAGAGGATCATCATGAAATAGTGGTGTTTTTGGTGATTCTTCAACGCCTTGAGAAATAATTAGATAATGTTCTTGTTCTTGTGTTGATGGAATACTTGTTGATGTTTCATCTTTGTCAATTGACGTAGACACAGGTGAATCATCTATGTCAACAGCTCTTGGTGTAACAACTACTAGAATTGGAGAAACAACAATAGTTGGAGGATTGAAGTATTCATCGAACATGGGTTGGAAAAAACGATCCCAATCATCTCTATTTGGTGGATTACAAGGTTGTTGAGGAATAGGATTTGAAACGAGTCCTGAACTGGATGTTGCAGGAATCATTACTTAAAGCCTGGGTCCTGAACCAAATTGTTCAAAAGTCATTGTTATCCACTCATCGAACATCACATGAATAGTTTCCATAATTTTATGGGTTCTCTTGTTATAGATTCTGAAAGCTTTCTTTGCGGGCGCGTAACCAACAAAAATACCAATATCATCCTTTGCATTTAGTTCACCCAAATCCTCATTGTCATTGGTCAGATAATAGAGTCAACCAAATACATGAAGAAACAATAAATACGGTTTCTTGTCATGCATCAACTCATAAGGAGTTTTGTTGTAGTGTAGATGGATCAAGGAATGGTTCTGTGTATAACAAGCTGTATTGATTGCTTTGACCCATCGAAATTGAGGAGCTTTTAAAAATATCAACATTTTGCGAGAAACTTCCAAAAGAGTTTGGTTTCATCTTTCGACAAAGCCATTCTGTTGAGGAGTGCGAGCAACAGAAGTTTGATGCAAAATGCCGAAATTTTCATAAAAATCACGAAGAGTCTGATTGACAAATTATGTTTCATTATATGTTCTAACGTTACGGACAGTGGCATTTAAACGAACTTGAAAATTTTTGATGCATTTGAAGATAGCGTCAGGAGCTTCATCCTTTGATCTTAGAAATTTGACCCAAGTAACTCGAGAGTAATCGTCAACAATCACCAAGATATACTTTTCCCATTAATGTTCTCCACATGCATCAGGCCACAAAGATCCATATGAAAAAGATATAGTTTCTCTTGGTTAGTGTCCTCAGCTTTGGGTTGATGAGAGGATTTTTTGCTTTTTCCTAATGCACATGCTGAACACAAATGATCTTTCTGAAATTTAAGCTTTGGAATGCCTCCTACAAGACCGTCTTTGGCTAGCTTGTTAAGAATACCAAAGTTGAGATGTGATTAATGACGGTGCCATAACCAGCTCTTAGTCTTTGAAGCTTTTGATAGAAGACAGATCGAAGAAGTCTTTAGCATGTCATCAAGAGAAATTGTGTATAAATTGTGTCTCTGGAGCCTGAAAGTAGATCAACACCTTCTAAATTCTAAATAAAGCAAGTGTTTTTCCTAAAAGCAACTTCAAGATCCGCGTCACAAAATTGTCTAATAGAAAACAAGTTTGTCCAAGTCCCTCAACATAGTACACCCTTGAGATAATTACGTTCCCCGGCTGATAGTCACCATATCCCATTATCTTTGTAACTTGGTCGTTTTTGAATCGAACAGTTTCTAGAAATTTACTAACGAAGTTCATAAGCTGAGAGCGATTCCCTGTCATATGTTGTGAGCATCCGGAGTCCAGATACCAGAGAACAATCTGGATAACCTGTCATTGACAAGAGAAGAAGAAGATGGAACATCTGTAACATTGGATCCCCACAAATGATTGGGTTATGAGTTTTTAGCAATCTTAGATTCTACAATCTTAGCTTTTCTACTCGAACATACTAATTTTATTTGTTTGGGTCTCCTACTATAGGCTTTAATCTCTGGTTTTAGTGTTTCAACTAAATTAGAAGTGGTTTCCTTAAGATGCATTATTTTCTTGGGAGTGATCATAGTTAAAGGGCACGAGTTACAAACTATAGTGAAAAGTCTTCCTGTTGGTTTCCACTTATGTCCTACTTTAGTGAACACTTTACCCGTAGGTTTCCAATTATTATGATGTTAGCTTTTCTTATCAGACCTAGATTTAGAGCCCACATTCACAGCATTCACAAAATCAAGGAAACACACATCATGATTTGCATCAAACATACATTGCTTACATTTAACAAAAATTAACTGAGAATTCACATTTAACATAGTATGCTTAACATTAACATCACAAATAGATTCTTTAACATGATTCTTTTTATTCACTTTCCTAGGTTGGGCTTCTACTTTATTCTTACTGTTGCTACTTGGTTTTTGCGAGACCGTATCATTCTTTTTATTGCATGTAGGCTGTGATCTGCAAGTACTAGTAATACACTTCAATCATATAGAAGACAACACAGATGTGTTAGAATCAGTTGTTTTGGATGACTCTAACTGTTTTTGAATGTTGCTCGAGGATGCGAGGGGTTCTAAAAACCTAACTTTCTTGACTTTGTTCATGGGTGTGACAGCTACCGATTTCTCACTAGGTTTTGTGAAACTAGGGCATGTCTAAGAAACATAGACTAACAATTCCTGAACGTGTTTTGTAAACTTGCAAGCATAGTCTAAGTGTGGTTCACTAGGATTCTGTTTTCTAGTGCGTTCTACAAGTCCACGTATGGTGTTAGTATTTTCTATAGTCTTCTTCATATAATCCTCATGGGCATCCATATTGTTCTTAAGTCTATGAGAAAGAGGTTCTATATCTAACTTGAACATTCCTGGAGCAATAATGGTGGCATTAGTTATTATGGTGGCATTATCAAGCACATGCTTACCTTTTAGTCTTCTTAATTCACTTTGTAATGCAGTTGTCAAAAAAAAACTTTTCTTGAATTTGACCTTTTAAATCCGCATTTTCCAAAGATTTAGAGTTCAATTAAGAAATCAAAAAGTCATAGTGTTCTTTAGAAAGAGCACGTGTCTTTTTAATCGAGTCAATTTGATCTTTATAAATCTTTTTCAAATGCTCAATTTCTTTATGCAAACGCTCATTTTCAGAAAGTAATTTGGCCACACTATGCTCTAATTCAATGTTTATGGTCCTAATTTCATCCATTTCATGTTTGACTTTCTCTTCCTTGTTGTTTTCTATCATTTATTTGATATGTTCCTTCAACTTACATATTTTAGTATCTTTAGCTTGTAGCTGAGCTTTCAAATTATTATTTTTAAAATATTCTGGAATTTCAAGAGCATTTTGATTACTACTTAATGAATTCTTTTGAAAAATTTCTTGATTAAGTTGCATTGTTAACTCAAGAGAAATGCATTGTTTTTAAAGTTGTGAGTAACTTTTTGAAAGATCATTATACGCATTTTGTGATTTCAAAAGCTCAGCATCATGATCCAAACACTTCACATAAGATTCACTAATTTGCATTTCCACATTTACATTAGTAAAAACAGCAGTAGTATTCATCACACACATCATAACATCTTGAGACATGATTTTTTTGTAAGAGTCGATCATTTTCAAGAAAAAGTTCTTTCTTATGAATTTCAAAACATTGTTTGTCTACAAAATACTGTTGAACAGCAACTTCCATCTGGTTAAAACTGTTTGTACTTCTGTTACCTCATTTAAAAGATCTTTATCAAAAAAATTAAATATGTCTTTTAAGGTCTTTAAAAATGGAATAATTTCTTTTAGAAAAACAGATTTAGTGTGTTCAAACCCCCCCTCCAATTCCCCTTATGTTATAGCATCGGGTGTAATATGCTTTTTCACCACAGTGTCAAATTGGCCAAGATGCTATTTAAGCTTTTTAAGGCTTATATTAACCAGGCTTACCTTAGGAAGTTCCTTAGGAGCCTCAATTTTGACAGGTGATGAAGAAAATTGGTTAGTATTAGGGTGTGAAGTTTGTAACCAGAAAGCTTGTTCATCAGACAATTCTTGTTGTGGAACAAAACGTTTACCAAAATCATTAGATAATTGATTTAACTCAATATAATTAATTGGAGTTATATTAACTTTCTTTTCTTTTGACATTGGGTCGTTTTGTTTTGCAAGCATTTTGGATCGACTTACTTCTTCAAAAATCAATGTCTCTCCATCATCAATCACAGGACTAGCAACATGTTGACTAGATATAACACTACCATCATACAAGGTCGGCTTAATCTGTTGAGCTTTCTTAAGATAACACGGATTTTGATAACAAAGAGCTTGTTTGTGAGTGTCATCGTAAAAAACTTATGGCTTTGTTAACATGTGCACTCTTTGAGCAGATTGACCCACTTTGTAAACAATATTATCCAGTTCCTTAATCTTCTTTTATAAATCAATTTCTTTATCCATATATTTACTTTCCTTTTCTTTGGATTCATTTTTGAAAACAGTAAATGTTTGCAATAAAGATTCTTTTCCTTTCATTTGATTTGAAATATTTTGTTTAAGTGAGTCAATTTGCTACTTAAGTGTAAGCTTTTCCTTAATCATTTCATCCATTTGAGAATAAATCATTTTTTCATGTGTGCTTAAATCAATATTAAGGCGTTGTTCAAAAGTTTTGACTCATTCTTTATATCTCTCAAGCTCAGCGGTTAAAGATTCATTATTCTTTTCCTAATTAGCATTTTCCCAATTATTTACGTGATTAATCATATGTTCTGACATTTGTTCAATCACAAATAAAATCATTGAATCTTTTTGTGCATACAAATTAGTATCTTGAACAGCTGCCTGTTACGTTTCTTACAAATATTGAGAGTACGGAATGATATTGCTATCACTTGTTATCTCATTATCTGTAAAATCAGGAACTAGTGTTTGTTTAAAACCCTGAATCGCATGAACACTTTGATTATTCATATCAGTCTGATAGGGTTCAAAATGAGGTACCTCTGAGATAATGTCAGAACCATAATTGGAAAGATTAGCCATCAGAACCGCCTTTGCATTAGAGACATCATCACCAGTCAGAATCATAAGCATCAAGATCCTTAGTCTGGAAAGCAGCAGTGTTTGGAATGGTTGTCTGAGTAGCTTTACCATTTGGAATGCCTGGATTTGTAAGAAATGCTAGTTGCTCTTCATCCAAAATTTGTCCAACTTCCTGTGCGTCAGCCAACATTGCCTTTTCCTTAAACCATACAGCATTCCTAGGCCTCTTTGGCTGAGTTCATTTCCTAGCCATGTGACCTTCACCTTGACAATTATAACATTAAACCATCTTTGCCTGCCCTCCTGTATTATTTCCCCCTGAACTAGTAGCATTACCCTTATAGATATTACAAGCATAACTTTGTCCTTGCCTCCCTTAAACTTGTTGCGCAGTAACCCTACCATTTTGAATAGTGGCTTGGTTTCTCGGATTAAAGGAAGTTCTAAGTTGATTGTTGGTTAAAGGGAACCTTGAAGATGCTACAGCAGTGAGAAAAGCCATTGCCTTATTGAGACAGGCAATTAGATCATCTCCTTGATTAAACACAGGAACAGTAAGACCTGAGTCTATTTAAGGGAACTCAGTCAATGGTTGTGTTGAAGATTGAGGTGAGTTGCAAGTAATTGGTGGAACATATGAGGTTTTATGAGACTGATATTCTTGTGATGGTGGAACGAATAAATGACTGATTTGTGGTTGTGATGGATGAGGTGGTGGATACATTGGTGAGTATGGTTGAGGAGAGTGAACTAGTGGAATTATGGTATGTGTTTGTTGAGGAAAGTGAGTGGAATTATATTGAGAGTGATAGTTGTTAAGTTGAGATGGTGATGGATTGTAGTTAGCAAAAAATGCAAGAGGATCTTGGTATCGTTCACGCATCAAACAAGTTTCATTTGCATGTGCCTCATGTTGTTCGAGATATGAGTACAATCGATCATAGTTAGTGGTATACAAATCTCTAGCCAACTTCACATCCGTCACAAACTTGCTCCATTCTGGTGGTAGGCTGTTCAGAAACTTTGTATTCACTTAGACTTGTCTCATTGACATATTAATAACATTCATGTTATTGATTAGTTAAGCAAATCTCCATTAGTACTGATATATTGTTTCACCCTTGACAAATGAAAACTTATCAAACTCGTCATACAATTTACATTCCTTCTCTTGTAATGACAATTTCGTGCCTTGCATAAGAAGCTTGAATCTATCCCATATCTCTTTGGCAACTTTGTGATGATTCACAATGGCATACACATCCGGTGGAAGACCTTGAAGAACGATGTTTGTAGCTTTCAGATCATAATCAGCTTGGAGTTTCTTTGCAATAGAAAGTTCTTCATACTTCTTTGCCCTAGTAGTGCCATCCTCTTCAACAACCGTTGGCCAAACAAGTGGACCATTTTGAAGTGAGTTATGAATCATTCTCTCGTTCTCCTGATTCTCTATGTATAATTCCATATGACTCTTCCATGAGTCATACAATGATTTTTTCAACATGGGAGGATAGTTGTCAGCACAAGCAATGATCATAAATTCTGCTAATATTGTCATTTTGAATTGATTAATTAAATGAGAAAAGATAACCTTTTGATCGTTCAGTGATTAGAGGTTGTTGTGTTAAATTGTTGATTATTTTAAGTCAATGAGTCTTAAGATTACACGGGATTTTACAATTCTTGATAAAACCGATAAAATAATTGTATACTTCACTGGATTTTACAAATCATAGAAAAACGGTATAAATCTCCAAGGCAATATGATATAAATTTCCTAAGGTAAGTGTATAAATCACCCAAGTGTAATGTATAAGTCACCCTAAGAAAAATGTATAAATCGCCATCTAAAATATGGTATAAATCGCCGGATTTAAACACTGTGTATAAATCGCCGTATACAAGGTGTATAATCGCCAGATTCAGGTGAAACGTATAAATCGCCCTATAAGGAGAAGTATAAATCGCCGAAACCAATGATGTATAACTCTCTGTATACAATCACGTATAAATCGCCAGATTCACACACGTATAAATCGCTGAATCACAAACGTATAAATCGCCGACTTAACACACGTTTCAATCGCCGGATCTAAAAATGTATAAAACGCCATATACAATCACGTATAAATCGCCGGATTCACACATATATAAATCGTCGACTTAACACACGTATAAGTCTCTGTACTCAATTACGTATAAATCGCCATATTCAATACGTATAAATCGCCGAATTCAAATAGTGTGTATAAAAAGCCGTCTTCAAAAACTTCAAATCACTTAAAGACACAATTTTTGACATTTTTACTTGATTTCACTTCTTGCTATTCTAAGACTAGGAGAAGCTTAAAAACACAAACTTTATGGTTTTTAACACAAAAAATTTGAAATCAAGATTCTTGTACCCAAAACCCTTTTTCAAACCAAAACAACAAAAAGATGAAGATTTTTGAGTTTTTCTAAAGTTTTTCTTGTACAACTACCCTGTATTAAGATAAAAAAAGAAGAAAGGTTATAGCTTTATGGTTTTTAAACCCACAAAAGATAAAAATCTCTTATAAAGGTTTGAACCAAACGCACGCCTAATAAAAGTAAGAAAAACGCACACAACACCAAGCTAAATCACCCTATGGCTCTTGATACCAATTGTAGAATATATGATATATCTTATCTCACAATCAAATGACAAGAAAACTAGAGAGAGTAGGAGGATTAAACACTTTAGAGAGAGAAAGAAAAGAGAGCAATATTAGATTAGAAATGGAAAAGTGAACAGCCAACCCTCTCCAAGGTGTGGAGAGGGCTATAAATACATCAATATGGTCGACCATAGGCTTGAGCATGGACTCACCATAGGCCTTGGCCTTTCTACCTTATCAAGGTTCTAAAAACTATACTACGAGCCTATCTTACAATATTATAGAAGTGACTGATACTTTTTGTGTTTCTAACAATCCGAAAACAATTGATGATGATGATGACGATGGTGATGAGAAGAAAGATGATAAGAAGGATGACGATGATAATGATTATCACGATGATCATGCATTAATCAGAAACAGAAGGACGGGTAGTTCGAAGACTGGGACTAAGAATATGCAGACACCCATTCCCTCACCACTTAGATCCCTTAGGACAAACTATCCTCGGATAAGGTAACTGTTGAGGAATTGACGGTAACTATATCACCAACACCCACGACTTCATCTTAAAGACATTCGAAACATATTTCCAACAGATACACACACATATCACAAGCTCTTAGAAGAATGTGTAGGCATCAAGATTTTATGTTGCAGCATATTTAAAAAAATATGTTACTAACCATCATTTTCAGGACATTGAAGAAAAAGCGAATGTCGTTCTTCATGACATTGTTCCCAAGATTGCTTCAAATGCTACAAACGATATGATTGATGATAATCTTTCAAGGATTGTAGCTAATGTTGTCAAGAAAGATCAAGAATATGCTCAAGTTGATGTACCTGCTCTAATTTCACAAGAGTTTGATGCACATGCACCTAGGATATTTGAAGAACTTTTTAGGATTCACATGCAGAATATGGTTATCAATGTTCATCCCACAACAAGTACTTCAACTGCTACAACAACTACTGTTCTCCAACACCAACTTTATTTGAAGATAAGTCATATCATCAAACTCAAGTTGCTGATCTAGAGTTGTGGGATGTTCTTAAGAGAAAGTTTGAAAAGTCTTTAGCCTTAGCTGGTCCTTCCAAAACAGATGCTTTTCGTGAATGAGATTATGATGAACAACAAGAAGATGATGCTCCTCTTGACGAGGAGAAGAGAGCAAAAAGACAAAAGACATCAAAAGGCTCAAAATTTGTAAGCGGCTCTTCATCAAAACAACTAGTTTAGATATCCAAAACTTATGCATCCAAACGTCAATAGCAACAACAAGAATGGGATGGGTTGAGGATCCAGTAGTTGATTAAGATGAGGTTATTCCTGAAGATGAAACTCCTAAGTTGATTAGAGAGTTTCAGAATATTGACAAGCATGTACCAACTCTCTATGATCATGAAAGAATGGAGGCTACATTAAGAGACACGATGAGGAATCAGTTCAGAGTTGCTAAAGAGTATGCCAACCATCTAGAATAATCGCAAAATTACATAGAGAATCAGATAGTGTAGGAAAGCAGGCAGGAGGATATAAAACATTCAAAGCCATATGCTCTTGTTTTCTATGGTCCCTAGAGAAATCTAAATGAACCTCCAAGGTATCTGTACAACAAGGATTATTTTTCTTGAAGTATGGGAATACTAAGGAGAAGAGGTATGTGCTCTCACTTCACAAGATACATGATGTTCCATTTCCTAAAGAAGATTTGGAAGAAAAGATGAATCGTTGGGTAAGAAGAGAATTCAAGACTTTCAACGAACAAGCACGGTTATCAATCCAAAACTAGAAAGATTCATGGCATAAGAGAATGTACAAGATCAATCACAGAAGAGTTAGAGATAATCCAGAAGAGTATTTTTTAAATTATGGAATTGTTGGAGTTATCAGAGTCAATATTGAACAACAACACATACTTGATTTTTTTAAGCAAATTATTATGATGAGAGAAAATGACAAACCATATAGCTTTTCTGAGGCTGACTTCATGTATCTGAACTAGAATGATATTGAAGATATGTATTACCTTTTCATGAATAAGAAAGTCAACTACCATGAGAACCAGTTGCTGAATCTTTAATGACGTTTATCAGGAGCCGTGTAATCTGGGAGAGAGTTCATGACTTTTAGCTGGGAATAGAAACCTACCAGATCAAGATCAACTTGACCGCACCAACATTGATATTTCCTGGTATTGAAGCAAAAGATCCTTACTCCATAGTAGATGAGCCAAGACTTGGTTAAATTTACTTAAACAGAAAAGAGGAGAAAATGGGTATGGATTTCGTTGAGATCGTTAAGTTTTGTGATGATACGCCAGAAAGAGTTTTGAAAGAAGTCAAATTAAAGATCTTTGAGATAGAGTTTTTGAAGAAGGCTCCACCGCGAGTAGATGAGAAGATGGGAGTCATTCATGAATGGAAGACCAATTCTATTAAAGATGAGGCGTCAGTAATAATCAACCCTTAGGGGAGATTGTTAGGAATTGAAAAGTGTTAATTATTAACAATGAATTGGTCTTGTAATAAATAGTATTGAAAATAATATTTATATTGTAATAAGTCAAGCTTGGTTAAACTTAAATAAATGTTAACCAAGAAAGGCAAAGTAGGAAAGAGTAGGAAGGTAGGCCAAGTAGTATAAATACCTCACAAGTGAAGAGGATAGTAGTTGTTGATTTGTAATCTCCCTCCCTTCCCCCCATTCTTTTTCCTTTCTTAATGAAAATTGAAAATGTTTTAAAATACTCTCTAGCCTCCTCTCTCTTACTCTTAACCTTCCTTAATGATATCTATGCAAACATGACATATAACAGATATCGTGTAAGTCCACCGGGATACTACAATGGAATGGACAATTGTCCACTCTTTGGTGAAAGAAAGTCTAGCTTAGAGTAAACCATCAACAAGTATCTAGAGGAATCGGCTAAGAATCAGGCCGAACGAGATGAATGATTAAAAAAGTTCCAAGAGAGCATAGATTTGAGTTTAAGAAATCATGATGAGACTCTCCAAAACCTAGATTCTAAAATAGGATTGTTAACCAATGATGTGCAAACAAAAATCATGGAAGGGTCGCCTAGTTCCTCGACCTTTGTTAGTCATTGCAAGGCAATCATCATAGACGATGGGTTACCTCTTTATATGCCTTTTGATTATTCCTCTAATGAAACTGATAGTTTTTCTAGCATGTCTTATTTCTCTAACCAGGTTATGGAAGAAATTGAAGAAGTCAATAAGTTAAATAAGTAGACGATTCCCCATGACTTGCCAATTGTAAACCAATATGTGGCACCTTATGTGCCACCAATACCTTTTCCTTGACGCCTTAAACAACTTGTTGAAGAGGTATTGGAAAGAAGATAATTTAAAGCTTAAAGGAAATAAAGGTCAATATTCCTCTCATCAAGGAAATTAGAAAAACGAGTGAATATGCTAAACACATGAAAGATTTGGTGACAAACAAGCCCAAGACCATAGACGAGGAAATGGTCAAGTTGAATGCCTAGTGTTCAGTAGTTCTACAAAACTAGCTGCCACTAAAGAAGAAAGATCTAGGAAGCTTTATTCTTCTTTGTTTAATTGGTGGTTTAATGTTAGAAATGCATTAGCCAATTTAGCAGCTAGCGTAAGTATCATGTCATTCTCCATGTACAAGATATTAGGTTTAGGAAAGCTAAAAACTGTTAGTATGATTGTGAAATAGTTGATAGAACCACAAGTGTCCCAAAAGGTATTATCGAAAATTTTCTAGTAAAGATTGATAAGTTTATATTCCCAGTAGACTTTGTCGTAATATATATGGTCGAGGATTTTAAAATGCCACTTATATTAGGAAGACCATTACTAGCAACTGCACATGCTGAAATTGATGTCTTCATCAAACTGATTTCGTTAGAGGTAGGAACTGAGAAACTTGTGTTTAAAATCAAAGATAAACTTAATGAGACACTTACCCCTATCGAATCAGTTTGTGCATTAAGAAATATAGAGGTCACCGAATAAAATGAAGTGTTAGAAATTGATGATGATATATTCTTGTATAATTTTACTTCATGTATCAAGACTAACAAATTCAATTATTTATCATCTGTTAACATAGATATCTTCACATGTGAATTTTTTATGTAGGAATATGAAGAGGAGAGAGATTATAGATTAGACGTGACACTCGATCCTGGAAAACCATGGGACATAGACTTAGTCTCTAGTGAACCATCGAATAAAAAAAATGAAACAACCTCACCACAAATAAAATGAAAGGTACATTGGTGTGAGTCCATTACGGCATGAAAAGGGGAATCATATGAGTTATGGCCTTCTTGCCATCCTTACAATGAGGAATGTGATAGAGGAGACTTGACTTGGGGATCTAGAAACGATGATGACAAAAGTTTATGGAAATGTATGAATGATGATGAAAGAACGGAGGTTCCATGGGAAGCCATGACCTTCAAGAATTGGTTGAGATCAAGCCATGGGAAGGTTGATGAAATGACAGAACAAGGAATTTGGAACGATTGTATGATGGAGGACCTTCATGACATTTCTGATTATGATGAAGAAAAGAGTGTGACTACCACAAAGTCAGTTACGACATATACCCAAGAAGAAGGTTACGCCGTAACTAATGATCAGAAAGGACAAAATACTTCAATTAAGTAAAAAGAACTAAATGAATACTTCGATCTAGAAAATTTTTGTCATGACAAAAGAGTGAGAATGAGAGAACTAATCGAAGATCGCCTTGATGACGATTGGTTCACGGAAGTGTCTAATGATTATGACGATTTGGATTGTCTAGAAGATTATTTGGATTTTTGCTCAAATGATGGCTTTAGTGACACGAATGACAAAGCGTACAAAGAAAGGTTGTGCAAATTGATTAGTATGAAATATAAGAAACTACCAGCCATAACAATCGACAAATTTGAAATTACTTGATACACGGTCGGGCCGGAAGAAGATATGTGAAGGTTAGGGTTGTAGAAAATAACGAATTCTGAGGATAGTATCCAATACAGCTGTGGCTAAAGCAGGATTAATGGAGTGAATGGATATAAATGGACGTGTCCAAAAAAATTATATAGACACCAACTTGAGTCTAACTTAAAGACTCGGTAATAAAGAGAAGTGCTTATCGGGAGACAAGCCATCCTTTCCTTTTTGAATTATTTTATTTTTGAACTTTTATTTGGTTTGGTGTGTTTTGTTCATTACTTTTGCACGTTTCTACAGCAAGGAAAGACGCGAGGAGGCCTAAAATATCGTCTAAACCAGACAAAGAATTTGAAATTTATGAATGACGACATTAGTAGGTAACTACGATGTAACGGGTAAACCAGGTTACGCCGTAACTGGTACTCCAGTAAAAAAACCTTCCCAGTTCAACATAACTGGCTTGATTCAGTTTAGCCGTAACTATCTCCTGTAGCAAACATTTTCAAAAAAATTCAAAACTTTTCCAAACCTTGCATATGTTATGACAAACTTTGTGGGTATGTTCCCTAGAAACCCTCACAAGACTTCACCCGTCCACTCGAGATACCGAAGGGTTTAAAAGGCTTATTGCATATGCCAAATGCAAGTATGATAAAGTGAGTTAAGATTTTCATTTCTTTGTGTTATTTATTTTTTATTTTTCTAGTATCATGCATATGGTTGTTAAGTGAATTTGGGAAATTGGAGTTTGCTTAAGGTTCTCAAAGTGGGACATGCTCCAATACGTGTATTTTCGATCTTGTCGAGCAAATCCAAGGGAGTCTTTTGTTCTAATTCTACCCGTTCTCTTAATATTTATCATTTTTCGAACAATTAGGAGATTGTACAATTCAAGTGGGAGGACAAGAGAAGAACTATCACTTTACCAATATTTACCTTCCTTTTTCCTTGTTTGTATTTAAAATTATGCCATTTTTAATATTTTGACATGTTTTTCTTAACCGAAACTAGAGCATTTCTTTGCCAAGCACAACTAACCTTGATTCCATTGGTGAGGATTTAGTCTTATTTCCTTTTTCTAATATTACATAATCCACCAAATATCGAGTGTGCTGGTAGTATTGTAGAGTTTAGAACATGGCTCGTATATCATTACAAGACCATAGATGAGTATTGTATTGAGATTTCTTGGTGCAATTGGGATAAATAGTTCAAGAACGTAATATTTTGGGATTTACACCAAATTAGTCCATATGTGTTATCTTGTCTGTATGTTAATCAACTTGTCACATCGACTTGTCGACCTCTCGTGATAAACCCTTTTGGTAAACTCATTATTAGTGCAAGATATCATTAGTTAAACCCTTCCGAGCCATTGCTTTATTTCTTAACCCTATATATGTATTGTTTTGTTAGACCATCTCACCTAAGCATGACGTGTAGTCTATAATTCATAGTCGAGGAGTTTCTAGTTGCTTAAAATGTTGGTTTGAGTAGAGAGATTCAGGAGTTACGCTTTTGTAAAAGACTTACCATTTTGATCAATGAACACCCCCATGGTCATAATTATTTTGGATATCTTCTATCTCAAGTGGGGGGTGATTTATGCTGTTATTGATACTCCATACTACAAATTTAGTTATGAATTAAAAAATGTGTTGTTTAGTTTAAAATATGTATCATGTTTGCATAAGTGTTGGTTAATCCAATAATAACCAACCGACTTTGATTTAAAGAATGGACTAGTGTACATCCCTATTCTCCTTAAAATCAATTAAAGTTAACATATATAGGCGAAATTCGAAGAATAATGTTATTAACACTAGTCCATTATTAGTTTTGAAGATTACTTTGATGATTACACGATGATTAGAGTTGGTGACATTTATGGATACCAATCATTTGATTAAAAGTTGAGTTAGTGTGCATTTCTTTTGTTGTGACAATTCTATTTGGCAAACTTAGACATCTACACTATAACACACTAGCTCATTATTGATAATGATCAGATTTTCACGTCTTGACACTTGGACTAATAGATGGACGGTGACTAGTTACGAGGAGATTATGGATACTAGACTATTTGTTTGTTCATTTTTCATTTTACAGCTTTTAAATGTGCATCCCTTGTCTTTTCCTTCCCTTAATCATTCTTAGTTGCATTTAATCCTAACATGTTGTGTGCTTGAGTATTAGATGAGCAATCACTTGGTGCTTATTCACTTGTTGTTTTGTTGTCTTTGTTGTAGTTACATTACTAGTAAAGATTACATCAAGATTGATTCAACTTAGCCTATAACATTTGTTCACCTAATATTGCCTTAAGGATTTCCTTGACCTAAGCGCTAGTGGTGGAGTTTTATATATTCACCAAGCCTGTGGTAGAATACATGCTATTATTGTGCGATTGAGTGATCACCCTGAAAATGAAACACATGGACTAGTGAGAGAGTTAGTGTTTTCGTTCCCTTTTTTGTGAGGTGTTCGGCTTTGATGTTTCTAGCGTAGGTAGTTTTTAAATTCATGCCTTCCCAGATAAATTAGGAGATATCGTTTTAGAAATAATTCAAAAGGTCTACTTGAGGGCAAGTAGTAGTCAAGTGGGGGATATTTGATAGCGTTAAATATTGTATATATTTTAGTATTAATTTCCCTTGTTAAATGCTCATAGTTATTATGTTTTTATATGAATATGCTCTTAATTCTTTCATATTTTGTTATTAGGTGATATTTGAGCATGGAAACGAAAAGACATGGAAATGGAAGGGTGAGTTGAAGAAAACGCAAAACTTGCTGCAGACCTAAGTTACGGCATAGTTGGCCCATCTTAACTACGTCGTAACCCTTGTTACTGCTAACATGACCATGTAGAGTCATCAGGCATTTCGGTGTAACAACCCCGTAAGGGTTACGCCATAACCGGCATCGAGATATGGAAGATCTTGTTGACGTCACAACTACGGCGTAACTATATCATATTTGTTACACTGTAACTATTCAAGAACTAAAAGTCGTGAGTTCATAAGGTTTTTATGGCGTCACTTATACGCTTTGGTTACGCCGTAACTATGCTAAGTGTGATGAATTATACAAGCATGGAGGAGGTTACGGCATAACCCATCACTTATGGTTACGTCGTAACAAAATCGAGCCTATAAATAGAAGCCTTAATTCAGCTGATTTTGTCATTCCACTTCGTACAACTCTCAGAGGACGATTAGGGTTCCATCCTAAGGTGTTTTCTAGCATTCTTCAACCACTTTCAAAGGTAGAATTCACATCCAATCATCATTGTTATTAGTTATTCATCAAGTAAATTGTATCAAAAACTATGTTTAATTCAACCATTGTTTTAGTCATTATTGTTTTTGTGATTTATAACATGAGTGGCTAAACACTTTAAGTGTTAGCCAAGTTATGAATTTATTAATGTTTTGATTTTTATTTATTCGTTTAACTATCATTTTATATGGATACTTTATTTGCTTATCGTATGATCCTCACATTTTGGTAGTACTAAGGCTAGTATAGAGCTTATTAGCTAGTGAGTAGGTGTGAACAATTGAAAGCTAGTATAGTAAGTTACTCGAGATGTGATGGACTCCATTTCGATTGTAGGGGTTTCCCATATCATCGTATGCATTAGATAAGGTGCTTAAAAACCTTGGGTAAACCTTTTGTTAGTTGGCACCGAATGGAGGTTTAAACGTCGAGAAGTGGGATTGTAGACAATAGATAAGTCTATAAGATAGTTAGGGCCAAAATGAATATGAACTAGATGCCCAGCTTTCATGAACAACGGGGTTGAGATCATAGAAATAATAGGTTGGGTCACGACTATAAATCGGACTTAATGATATTAGAACCACTATATAAAACGAGAGTTAGACATTGCACTAGAAAATGGATCACAAGCATTAATAGATGATTAACTAAGTTGACATGTTTTCTCCCTTGATAAGTTGTCCTCATCTATTTTTCGTCATGTATTGTATTGAAATTAATTACTTAAATAAATTTCAAATCGTGACAATTAAAACTCAGATTTTAGATCGTCTGTTAGCTCTTGGGACCAACCTCGGATTTACTAATCCTACACTATACATGACTGGGTTCTTTGCTCGTTAGTGCATTGTAGATCTTAGGTAGACTAGACTTTATAAATTTATAACAAGATCTAAATACGCATTAGTGATCGAGGAAGCTTGTTGGAGGATCAACAACTTTTGGGCATGCGCTAGCTTTATATCTGACGCTTGCAACTGCCGTGGGCTGGAATCAATACTACTTTATAAAGTTTCAACTTCTTCGTTTTATATACGTCTTGCTAGAAACACATATATAGACACTTTAACAATGTTTTGTAGCATCAAATTTGTTGGTGATGGAATACACATGCATATAAACGAGGGTAACATTTTTAGCCATAAATATCTTGCTTCTTTATTAGAACTCAAGTTGTTAGGGTAATTGGTAGCCGAAACCGAATTTGATGTGCCAAAATGGAACGTCGATTTTACATTTATAAAACCATAACTACCTAGACTATTCCTACACAATAAAGAGTAGTGTACCCTAACGTGTAGTAGTGTAGAGATTGGTAAGTATGAGTGTCGACCCTAAGAACATTTTGTATTCCATAGTTGTCTAATCGAAATGACAATATACCTAAGAAAGCAATAAAAAGACACGTTGCATTTAAAATTACATGATTATGTTTTAAGAACTGTTGAAACTAGAAGGGGGGTTGCATAGTTTTTACCGTTTTAAAATAAAACTTAGATTGTCGACTTATATGAACTCAAGAGATATACACAAAGTATGAACAAGTAAAGATATGAAAGATCAAACTAATGACACAATGATTTATAGTGGTTCGGCTACGAAGCTCCTCTTCACCCTACTCCACTCCCCAAGTACCCAACTTGAGAGTTATCTTCACTATGTCAACTAGCTCCCTTTAGGCTGAGAACACCGTACACGTCTCTTACACTTTTTCCGGTACTAAGCTAAATACCGAGTTCTACTTCAAGATAGAACCAATCTAACACACTATGTATTTTATGGCCTAAATACTAACATATCATACACATATGATATACACAACACACAACACAAGATATACAAGATGAATGATTATCACAATCCTGATGACACAACTAAACTATTAACACTTAAAGCTTAACGTCTTCGTAAGTGTTCTTCACTAAAGAGTGGAATGAGTTGATCACTTTTAATGGATTATATAACAAGTATAATGATCAAAGAATATAAAAGATAAAAGTTGTGTGTAAAAATATTTTTCAAGAGTTGTCTAAAATAAACATTTAAGGTTGCTATTTATAGGGAACAATTTGAAATTTAAATCTGTCCAGACAGCTAGTCCGTGCAACTCATGGATCTACCATATGCTGGATTCGTCTATGTATTTGGTGGATCCGTTGGTGGAGTTGGGATAGCATTTGTCATTTTGTGATTAACCCCAAATCTATACAATATATTGTTTTATATTTAAAAAAACTTGTTTATTAGATTCTTCTAGAACAAAATATTTCTTATCACCAATAAGGAAAGATTTTCTAGATTTAGAAAGATTTGGAAAGATTTGGAAAGATTGTTTCTATTTATGGTTAATCTTATTTTGTCTTACATGATTAATATAACTAGCTTATAATTAATTATGTGTTAACTTAAATCATTTGATTAAGAAAGATTTATGCAAATGATAATATTTTTCTTTGATCATTAACTATGTTTAGTAATGTCATATTCATACCTTAAGTGATTTGTCGTCGTCAAGTAAACTTTGGACTAAATAACTTGTTTACGTAAACTTTTACGTAGTATGACATTATATTTGTTATTATCAAAACATGAATTCTTATTATCATAACATGAAGATGCATTAATATAAATATCGTTTTTGCGTGAAATATTTGTATAAACAGCTCTACCCCCCAAACCCCCCAGCAACCCTCCCCCGCTTGCTTTTTGATTAAGACAAAATAAAAACTCATGCTTATTTATAAACGAGGGTTACTAATAAGTCTATCTAGTGGATTGAGATTTACATTTCTTCTCCTCCCTTCATTGTCAAAAGCAAAAAGCGTAGTAAGATAGGCCTCCTTGCATGTTCTATGTTTTGACGAATTGCTACAGTGAACTTGGTTATCTAATGCAAAGTAAAATAAGTAAAAGACTCAATTGGCCACTGCTCCCCCACTTGACTAAATTGCAACTGCTCCCCCTTGGTGTATACTCCCCCTTGCTTGGGGCACCAAGGAATTGAGCTCCAAATGCGTGCTACAAAACAAAGTTAGTAGATGGTATGTGCTTAATTACACATACTTTTTACCTATAAAAACGAGGCTAAATGACCAAAAGCGGACATAAAATGCCAAATATATGTGTGTTTTGCTACTTGTATTGTGCAGGTAACGGATATTCAAAAAAGGACAAAAACGAAGCCAAAACTGACAAAACCATGTACGAGAATGGAAAGAGCGTGAAAAGTCAAAATCAAAGTCAAAGTCAAAGTCAAAGTCAATGCCAAAGTCAAAAATTCAAAGACGAAGTCGGAAACAAAGAAATCTTATTGGACCAACCCGTACCCTACTTAATGGGTTGGGTCAGCCCAAGAATGATTATTAATTACAAAACCCAAATCCTATTTAACTTAAATCTGGCCCAAACTTAATAATAAGCCCAACAAAAGTCCATTAAACACTTAACCATAAATCATTAACCCTTATTATACCTTAAGTCCTTAGGGACTAACACGATTAGTCCCAGGCTAGTTTCACCGTTAGTCCCTAATCCTAACAACCGTTAACCTTTTATAAACATTAAATCAACACAGGGTCAAAACACTTTCATTGTATATCTCTCCCAAATCCTTTTTCCTGCCAAACCCAATCCCCAAACTATTCATCTGTCACTCTCATTCTCACCCTGCGACAAAACAAAGTCACACCCCCCCTAACCCCACTTCCACCTTGGCAATCCCATATCATTTGATTGGCTGTTGGGACATGACAAAAAACAAGGGCTCAGATGGATTAGAAATTGGAATGGATGGCTATGATGATGATTTTGCACTCTCCACACACAAGAAACACAACAAGCACAACCTAAAGGAGCAAGTTCAGCTATAAAAACAAGAAGCACATGACGAAGACATTTTATCTAGGAGTAAGAGTAGCTTATTTTAGGTTTAATATTAGCTTTTTTTCTTTTTCAAACTTATTGTATTTTCTTTCAATGCAATGTACTCAGTTTTATGCAATAAATAAAAGTTCAGTTTTACTTTTAATCTCATTTTAAATTTTTGTCTTATTTTTAAGCTTTATTGTTGGATAAGCTGTTCTCATAAGCTCGTATAAGCTCATGATAAGCTACCTAGCCGCCTCACATCTCTGTTTACACTAATGAGTTCATTAAGCTCATTAGTGTGAACCTTGGTTACTGAAAGAGTCTGATTTGAAAAAGGAAATAAGCTAGGAAGATAAGCCAAAGAGGGATGGGCTTATAGGTTAAATAAATTGCTTATTTATAAGCTGGGTAGGATTTAGAGCTTATTTAGGGTAAAAAGAAAAAAAAACTCCTGTTTTGAGCATGGAGTCAAGGTACTCATCATTTTCTTTTTCAAACTGCTTATTAGTTTATTTTTTGGCTTATTTTGTTACCTATATGCTTATTTGCTTATCTATTAGCTTATTTATGCTTATTATGATCTTATTTGCTTATTGCTTTAGCTTTAAAAGTAATGCTGCTTAATCTCAAAAAGTTAAGCTTTGTTTGAAATTTCTATTTTTTATAAATTGTCAAAAACTAAGTGCTTATTGAATAAG
This sequence comes from Tanacetum coccineum, assembly GCA_026074375.1. Lineage (NCBI taxonomy): Eukaryota > Viridiplantae > Streptophyta > Magnoliopsida > Asterales > Asteraceae > Tanacetum > Tanacetum coccineum. The sequence goes on from BQNB010017563.1 coordinate 69,460, forward strand.
CACTTAGGTCTGTTTTGTGGCTTTTTAGTTCTTGAGTAGCTTTATGATAATCTGCTTTGTTTTCTTGTTATCTGTTTTGAATCTGTCATCATCTTAAAATCTGTTTTCAGAATTAAAAGGGGTGTTTGGGATAAGTTGTCTTTAGGATTTTTCTGCTTTTTAATCTTATTAATTGTGATTATCTTTAGTCCTTATTGTACATTAAGTCTTGGTTTAGGTCTATTTTTAGCTTAATAGTTGTCTAGTTGCTTATTCAGTCTTAAATAAGTCAAATAGTTTAAGCT
>BQNB010017564.1:5524-69741 GCA_026074375.1 Tanacetum coccineum
ATATTCATTTTATTATTATTATTATTATTATCATTATTTTGCATACCAGAAGTGCGTGGTACTTAAAAGAAAGTACGACGTACTTATAAAATATTATTATTTCAAAAATTTAAACTAGGCTCGCGGAAAAAATGGTACAGAAGTGCGCCGCACAACAATGTATGTGCGGCGGTTTTATTATGACAGAAAATATATTATTATTATCATTTTTTAATATCTCATTTTATCAGTTAAGAACACACATATAAAGATATTTACAACACATACAAACACAAACAAGCAGATTAAAAAGAAACAATAATTTTTTTTAGGTTTTATAATTTCTAATTTTTTTATTTTTATTTTTATTTATAGCGATACTTATAAATACGCAAGCAAGCAAACATTCAAACACAAAATATAACACATAAACAATCATACAAACACACAGACAAGAACATTATAAAAAAATTAAACTTCATTTTAGATTTTTATAGTTTTTAACATTTTTACATAATAATGCAAACAAATACACATAAACAAGCAAACTAAGATGCATAAACAAATAAAAATATTTAACAAGTATTCACATAAGATAAAAAAAATGCATATGACTGACTCTTTTTGTTATTGCAGGAGCAAAGTGCGGCGCACAAAATAAAATGTCCGGCGTACTTACTGCAAAATTTCCGAAAGTTATATTTTTCGCAGATGAAATGCAAGAAATATAAACAAACTAATAAACTAACAAAACACATGTTTATTATATTAACAGGAACTTGTCATAAAACAAAATAAGCAAAAACAATTTATAAATAAAATCTTTTTGATTTTTTTTGAATAACAACTAAATATTCACAAAATTACAAGGCATATAATCATATAAAACTGAATTTCAAATGATCACGTACCTGAGACTAGAAATTTGGGGGGTTTTGTTTGGGTTTTGGTTTTGATTATAACTCAGAATCTGTGTGTGAAAATTTTACAGAAAGTGCGGCCTACTTGGGTAAAGTACGACATACTTTCTGGGGTTTCAGAAAAACCGACGCACAAATATAAGATGAGGTGTACTTCCTAAAGAAAAACGGTTCAGTTTGCCAAAAAATTATTCGGCGAGTTTATAAATTTCAAGGGATTTAGAACACAAAACACACGTAAGATGCACAAGAACAAGCAAACAATCCGCAAACAACTAAACAAATCCCCGGCAGCGGCGCCAAAAACTTGATGTGTGTTTTAATAAGCTTTAAATTTATAATAACTAGAAATACCAAACAAACGACTAAAAACACAACATTTGGGCAAGTATACCCTATTCGAGTGTAATATAGTATTAGGTAAGTCCAGGTCGATCAACGGGATTTGTAGCAATTCACAGATTGTTTATCAAGTAACAAAGCTAAATGATTGTCACGGATCAAATAGCTAAACGTGTGTATAAAGCAAGCAAGAAACAAGGCCTGATCCACAATCATAATAGATAGAGATAGAGCGAGACTTTATATAAACAAAACATACAAGTCATATATGACGGGTAATCATAATAACAAGCATATCTACCAATGATGACATAGAATCCTTTCGGCCTATAGACTACATCATCATAAGTGCATTAAGAATGGTTTATATCAAATACGCATACATATAAATTCCTCCCAACCCGGTCGGTCAACATAAGGAAGGGTCTTAAACATCATTCTACTTGGTTTGTTTATCAATTTACCACATAATTCTTAAATGTGTGATATTGATTCGCGATTCAAAATCAACAATTACAACTAACCCTTTCGACCTATGATAGTTGCAACAATCAATCAAAGGATAAAGCAAGATCCAAGCAAAGATTACATCGAATTCATAAATATTCATATTCATAAATTATAGCAAAATCATCCAAATATTATTCATGTTTCGCATATGAGAACAAAGTACCAATACCAAATGAAGAACACTATATCATAACCAACCAATAACTACATCATAGATTCTGAAGATGGTGGTGTTTAGAGTGGTGGTAGCATGGCAGTGAGATGAAGTGTTTGGATCACTGGATCCTAAGATCCTCACCTAGCTCTCCTCCTCTCTAATGAAGATGTATGTGTTGTATGTGATGATATATGAAGAGATGTGAAATTCCTTGGAGTTTTAGGGGGTATTTATAAAAGTCTAGAACAAAACGAGGGACAAATGGCTTATTAATTTTGTAGAGAATTGAGATGAATGTTAGAAAAGCAACTATCGATATGATCAGAGGTGTAGTAAAGTTGATCAACAACTCTACCCTCATAGATGCGTCAATTTTTGATGGGTTTGTAGAAGTGAGCAATAGAAGGAGAGATACCGGGTGTTTGAGATACTTTTGGAATGTAAGAACAAGTAAGAGTTGTGTCACCAATGGTTGCTCGAGGCATGATTATCACCTAAACAAGATATCAACAAAATAGAATGTTAAAAAGAAAAATAATAGAGAATTTTTTTTTAAAAATGACAAATGTAGGACAAGGATTACTTCGACTCTAAAAATAAAAACCTAAGAAGTGATCCATATGTTCCTTAATTTATTTTTGACTTAATCTAGGATGTCGAAGAGTATATATTAGTTATATATTTCAACATCAAGACAATAACCTAAGCACTCCCTTATCAATACAAAATTTGTCTAAGCTTGTCGAAAACTATACATTAAGTGTATATTTTGTTGACAAGTATAAGTTTATTATTTTTGACTTGACAAGAGTTAAATAGTGTTTGTTTTGACTCAATATTATGTTTTAAATTGTTAAACCAAACGCCCCTTTATTTTATACCCTTATATAAAATGTATCAATATATATATGAATTATATATCTTGATGTCTTATACAAGTTTGTTAAGTGTTTTTACAAGTGACAAAACTATAGTGATGGTCATTTCGACTCTAAAAATTGATCCTAAGAAACGAACCAAATACCCCTTTATTTTTATAAAGTATTATCCATTAATTCAAAAAATATACATTTAGGAATATATGTTTCGACGGGCAATGTATAATCATTTTAACGTGTTTTTGTCATGAATCAACAATGTATAGACTTTTGTTTTCAAATTTCTTAGTTTAAAAAAAATTGAAAAGTATGTATATATGTTCATAAAATTTTCGAACCAAAAATAAATAAATATGTGAATCAATCCTATTGAGAATTTTGACCTCCTATAACTACAGGAATTGTTATAGTTATGGATTTCCTAATTCTAATCGAAAATGTAAATGACACAAGAAATAAAAAAAATACACAATTTTTATTAAGAGCAAAATTGGATGAAATTTAAAAATATAAGTATAGAAAATCTTACAATAGGTGTTGTTAATCACGTTGTAGGTGTTGGCCCCTTGCGAATTTGGATCGAATAGGTGTTTAAAGGTTTGAATTTTGGTGGTTTTGGGTTGTGGGTTTCGTCACAGCAGGTAAGAAAGGGAGAGAGATGAAGAAAATGGTGTTTGGTTTTGAGTTTAACGCAAAAATAGAGTGTTTGGCGATTTTAATAGGCCGGTCCCCTTAATTATTAAGGGGGCCGCATACATTTACACGGCCGGTCCCCTTAATTTTAAGGGGGTCGCCTATCTGAACCAAAAAAAAATTTGTTTTTCTATTTTGACTAGTTTTGTAAAAGTACAAATATCAAAATACATCGGGATATACTAGTAATATTATTTTATATAAACTAGTTGTCGGTAGAATGACGTTCAAGACGAGAGAAAAATACTTGACACTTTTAAATAACTTTTCGTTAAGTTAATTAAACTTAAATTGTTTCCAATGAAATAATTAAGTTGTCAAATTTTTTGGAACGAGATATGGTTTAGAGATGATTGAAAAAATTTAATTAACATTTTAATTAACCTTTCGTTAATTAAAAATACTTTGATTACTTCGGATGAAATAATCAAGTTGTCAAGCCGAGAGAAGGATTGACGAGGATTAAGTGACTTTTTCAATTAACTTCTTGTCAATTGAATGAATTAATTATCTCGGATGAAATAATTAAATGTCACGATTTGGAGTATATAAGAGATGATAAATATATTATGATAGAATAATAGATTTTAGTTAAATCTTGAGATGATATCGATAGTCGTAGTTTGTAATAGACGTGTAGACGAAACAAACGTTGTAGACGAGGGGAGTTTGTTTCATCCATAGTGTTTTGATATCATGCCTTTCCCGCGTAAGACGTAAGACTAATCCTACATCCATGTTAATAATTACCCACTAACTCATTTTTCTTCATCTACATGAGTTTGCTACTAGTGGACATAGAAGATTTTCATATTATGAAGGTACGTAGAGAATCCTAATTCAACTACATGAGATATGAGTTCATAATGAACAAAATCTCTTAAATCTAGAGAACCAACAAATGGTATTTCTAGTGACTATATTATTTCTACAAGATTAAATTATATTCTATTTACTATTGCATATACTACATGTAGCTAAATAATATCTAGTCACATAATCTAAATTCTAAAAGGATTGAAAAGAAGACATACCTTTGCCAATGATGTGTATTTTTCAACATCTTTAAAAGAGCAAGAGTTAAAGGAGAAATTATTTGGTAAATCCGTCATACGATTTTAAGAATGTATTTACTTTTCAAATTCCAGGAGACGTTCATGAAGAACTCCACCAAAAATGTTGTAACAAATCAACCACTTGAACCCCAATTTCTCATGAGTCCAAAATTGTTAGCTCCGAACATGTTTTGCATTTGATTCGGATACATGTAAGGTGGACATATTCCCCACGGAGGGAAGTTTTGGTGTTGTAAATAATTCCACATTGAATGATTGTTATTAGGGTAATTTTGTCTACCTTGATCTCTCCTAAGTTGTGGTGTTTTAGATCGAGGGTGAGAGTTATTAGTCCTTTTTGGAGAAGGAGTCTTAGATCTTGTTTTAGGCTTAGCAATTCCAACTTCGGGTTTTAAAGAAGGTTTATAAAAATGTTTTACTTCGTCGTCGCTTGCAATGGGTATTTTAGCATTGTTTAAAAGTATAAATTTTGGTTTTTGGCTTGAGTTTGACTCTACTATTTTTTCTTTAGACTCAACCTCTTGTGACTTTACAAAATTCACTTGTTTAGACTTACTAATTGATCCTTTAGTAAAATTAAATCCTAAGCCGGATTTATCTCCGGGAGGTTTTTGAAGATTTAACATTTTCAAGCGACTTACTACTTTTATTGAATTGATTTAGCTTAGATATTTCTTCCTTAATTTTTTCATTCTCAAGCCTAAGTTCTTGACATACTTTATATTCTTCATTGACCTCTTTACCTTTTTATAATCTAGATAGTTTATTTTTTAGTTCTAGTACTTCATTTTCTAAGCTATTTTTACATTGTTTTAGTGATTTATTTTTAGTCATGATTTTTAGACTTATTTTGCATAGGCGATTATATTCACTATCTAAGTCTTTTTCATCTAACGATGATTGATCATCACTAAAGAATTCGGTTTTGGAAAGTACCTCATTAGAAGCTTTAGCCATAAGACATTTTTCGTCTTTAATCTTTTCTTCTTCATCTTCGTCTCTATCACTCCATGATCCTCCAATGAAGGCTTTTTTATTTTAGTTTCTTGATAGTTTTGGACAATCTCTAATGAGATGATTTGGATCTCCACATTTAAAATATTTTCTTTTACTTTTGCTATTTTTGTCGTCTTTGTTTCTTTGGGATGACTTTCTTTCATCATATGGTTGTCTTACGAATTTTCCTTGTCTTTTGAAAAATTTATTGAAGTCTCTCACGGCCATAGCGTATTCTTCGTCTTCACTATTGGAAGTTGAACTATCTTCATCACTTGATTCTTTTTTGGCTTTCAAGGCAATAGATCTATTATGTTCTCTTTTGCCTTTGACCATTTCGGAATCATTCTTAATTATTACTTCATAAACTTTCAAGTTTCCAATAAGTCCATCAAGTGATGGAGATGTTAAGTCCTTTGATTCTTCAATTGCCGTAACATTTGCACATCATTTAGGATGAAGTGCCCTAAGAAATTTCCTAACATAATTCTTGTTAGAAAAACCTTCATCAAGTGCTTTTAGGCTAGTAATAATAGTATTAAATCTAGCAAAAGCATTATCTATCGATTCCTCTTTCAGAATCGTAAATTGTTCATATTGTTGAACAAGAAGATCTATTTTATTATCTTTGACTTGACTATTACCTTGGTGAGTAATTAATAAAGTATCCTAAATTTCTTTTGCGGTTTTACACATAAAAATTCTTTCATATTCTTTACGTGGTAAAACATTATAAATCACCATTTTAGCTTCATTATTTTTAGCAAGTTTCTTTTTAAGATCATCATTTTGTTTTTCAAAAGGTATAATTTTATCCTTTTTAGTTTCGGGATTATTTTGAATAGGAGGAAAATCACCATAGGTAATAACATGCCAAAGATCTAGATCTTTTGATTTCACATAAGTTTCGAATCTATTTTTCCAATAAATAAATTCATCACTTTCAAATAGTGGTGGTCTTTGCATAGATTGCCCTTCTAAATATTTTTCCGATTCCATAGATCGATTCAAGTTTTAAAATACAGTTTATTTTAAAAATCTTGTTTGACGTGGCTCCTGATACCAATTGTGGAAAACTAGAAGGGGGGTTGAATAGTTTACCGCTTTTTAAATTAATGTTATGTTTGTTTATAAAAACTTAGATTCGACTTTATGTGAATTCACAATGTGCACAATATGAACAATTTAACTAATCAAATAAGTAATGACAAGATATGAAATAAGTATGCAAGATAAGAGATAAGAGATGGAAAGATCAAACCACAACACGAGGATTTATAGTGGTTCGGTAACGAAGCACCTCTTCGCCCTACTCTACTCCTCGAGCACCAAACTCGAGAGTTTTCTTCACTATGTCAACAAGCTCCCTTTAGGCGGAGAAAACCGTACACAACTTAGCTTACACCAATTTCTGACACTAAGCGAAATGTCGAGTTCTAATCCTAGCTAGAACCAATCTATCACAACTTCTTCACAACGATTCAAACTTCACTTCACTACGATTCACTACTTCTTCACCACGATTCACACCTTAACTTCACCTAAACACTACTATGATCACTTCTATCTACACAACTTACAAAGATCACTCCGATCTAACTATACTTAAAAGGATCACCACAATCTACTCAATAAACACAACTATAATACACACCTTCACAATGTACACAAATGATTTACAAGATCTAACACCCCTTCACAACAAGATCAACTAAACTATAACACTTCTTGACTTGATGGTAGGAAGTATTCTTCTTTTGCACTTGAAGATCAAAGCTTGGATCACTTAGAAACAAAGCTTTATGATTAAATGATCAAAGGATTTGTAGGAGAGTATAAACTGATTTAGAATAGAAACAAAGTGTGTGCAAAAGGTGTGAAAATTAGTGGGGAATAGTCCAGTATTTATAGGGGAGCTGACACAAAAAAACACGTGGCCGGTCCCCTTAAAATTAAGGGGACCGCCCGTTATAATTAAGGGGGCCGCCTAGCTCAGACGCTCCCTTTTTCGTCTTTTCTGGTGGAGGTGTTTTCTGGAATATTTTTAGCCGTTTTTGGGTAGAAAATTTGAATTCAAAATATTTATTTGAATAAAACATTTCTATTAAATCTAAAAATGTTTTGTAAAAGATATAAAAATGTTTGTGACATTTTTATAAAAATTGTGAGGATTAATAAAAATTCCTTTGATCATAAAACGCATTAAGTATTTGTTTATTCATACCTTTAAGTGATTAAAAATTTGAATTGAAAGTTTACTACTAATTACTTGTTTATAATTAATTTTTCATTAATTAATTTTTCATTTTGTGATTATCAAAACGTAGAGAGATCGAAAAATATTAATAACGTTTTTGGGCATTATTTCTATCAACATTTGGGAAGCACTTAAAAGAAAAACACGTGACTTGAGCTCGATTTGGGAAGAAACTGGACAAAAACAAAACTTTTCAAGCTGGCGACTCCCATCCTGACGCCTTCACCAAATATAGCCAGAAAGTGATTTTTGGACGCAAAGTCTGACTTTTAAATGTGTGAAGACGGCGTCACGAAGACATCCTAACGGTGTTAGGATCAGATAGCGACGACGTCACAAGAATTAGCCACGGTGTCACAACTTGCCGAATGAAGAAACCCTTAGAAGATTCGACGAGATGACGGCGTCACAAAACCCTAGCGACACCGTCAGAGCCCAAATTCTATATATACAAACCTTACTTTTTCATAATTTCATGTATAAACTTGGGAGAACTTTTGGTGCAGTTACATTGGATGATTTTTAAGGGTTTCTAACCCTTTTGTACTCACATACTCACATCTGTAATGGTACAGAAATGCGCCGCACAACAATGTATGTGCGGCGGTTTTATTATGACAGAAAATATATTATTATTATTATTTTTTAATATCATATTTTATTAGTTAAGAACACATATATAACAATATTTACAACACATACAAACACAAACAAGCAGATTAAAAAGAAACAATAAATTTTTTTATGTTTTATAATTTCTAATTTTTTTATTTTTATTTTTAATTATGGCGATACTTATAAATACGCAAGCAAGCAAACATTCAAACACAAAATATAACACATAAACAATCATACAAACACACAGACAAGAACATTATAAAAAAATTAAACTTCATTTTAGATTTTTATAGTTTTTAACATTTTTACATAATAATGCAAACAAATACACATAAACAAGCAAACTAAGATGCATAAACAAATAAAAATATTTAACAAGTATTCACATAAGATAAAAAAAATGCATATGACTGACTCTTTTTGTTATTGCAGGAGCAAAGTGCGGCGCACAAAATAAAATGTCCGGCGTACTTACTGCAAAACTTTCAAAAATTATATTTTTCGCAGATGAAATGCAAGAAATATAAACAAACTAATAAACTAACAAAACACATGTTTATTATATTAACAGGAACTTGTCAGAAAACAAAATAAGTAAAAACAATTTATAAATAAAATCTTTTTGGTTTTTTTTGAATAACAACTAAATATTCACAAAATTACAAGGCATATAATCATATAAAACTGAATTTCAAATGATCACGTACCTGAGACTAGAAATTTAGGGGTTTTGTTTGGGTTTTGGTTCTGATTATAACTCAGAGTCTGTGTGTGAAAATTTTACAGAAAGTGCAGGGTACTTGGGTAAAGTACGACATACTTTATGGGGTTTCAGAAAAACCAACGCACAAATATAATATGTGGTGTACTTCATAAAGAAAAACGGTCCAGTTTGCCAGAAAACTATTCGGCGAGTTTATAAATTTCGAGATTTCAAGGGATTTAGAACACAAAACACACGTAAGATGCACAAGAACAAGCAAACAATCCGCAAACAACTAAATAAATCCCCGGTAGCGGCACCAAAAACTTGATGTGTGTTTTAACAAGCTTTAAATTAGAATAACTAGAAATACCAAACGAATGACTAAAAACACAACATTCTGGCCAGTATATCCTATTCGAGTGTAATATAGTATTAGGTAAGTCCAGGTCGATCAACGGGATTTGTAGCAATTCATAGATTGTTTATCAAGTAACAAAGCTAAATGATTGTCACAGATCAAATAGCTAAACGTGTGTATAAAGCAAGCAAGAAACAAGGCATGATCCACAATCATAATAGATAGAGATAGAGCGAGACTTTATATAAACAAAACATACAAGTCATATATGACGGGTAATCATAATAACAAGCATATCTACCAATGATGACATAGAATCCTTTCAGCCTATAGACTACATCATCACGAGAGCATTAAGAATGGTTATATCAAATACGTATACATATGAATTCCTCCTAACCTGGTCGGTCAACATAAGGAAGGGTCTTAAACATCATTCTACTTGGTTTGTTTATCAATTTACCACACAATTCTCACAAGTATGATATTGATTCGTGACTCAAAATCAACAATTACAACTAACCCTTTTGACCTATGATAGTTGCAACAATCAATCAAAGGATAAACAAAGATCCAAGCAAAGGTAACATCGAATTCATAAACATTCATATTCATAAATCATAGCAAAATCATCCAAATATTATTCATGTTTCACATATGAGAACAAAGTACCAATACCAAATGAATAACACCACATCATAACCAACCAATAACTACATCATAGATTCTGGAATTGGTGGTGGAGAGTGGTGGAGAGTGGTGGTAGCATGGCGATGAGAAGGAGTGTTTGGATCATTGGATCCTAAGATCCTCACCTAGTTCTCCTCCTCTCTAATAAAGATGTATGTGTTGTATGTGATGAGATATGAAGAGATGTGAAATTTCCTAGAGTTTTGGGGGGTATTTATAGGGTAAAATTTGCTTGGGGACCAAGCAAAGGATGAATGTGGTCGATTTTGAGGCTAAATTCACGTGATTAATGCTGCAGAGAGAAAGTGCGGCGCACATTTTATTTTGTGCGCCGCACATTTTGAGGCGGTGGAAAATCATTAATGCCGGTTGAAAAGTGTGCCACACATTTGGGAAGTGCGGTGGTTTTGGCACATTTTTAGCTCTTGGACCAAAAACCAAAGCTATAGAGAATTCTTTTACAGACGCGTGACCGCTTGAATCAACTAAATTGGAGATTCGTATTCTCAAGTCTCTTTATATGGCCAAAACAGTAGACGGGTTTAGGAATCTTTATCTGCAGAGTTATTTCTTCGTTTAAGCTTCAAATCTTCGTGTTCTTCCGATCCTTCTTTCCACGACACGACTAGAAATACAATAGCAAATATACTCCGTTTAAGTACCAAAAGTTCTTTTAATTACCAATTTATTATACATTATAAAATTAGGATAAACATATAGGAATATGTATAATTTGAGAGTTATCACCTATACCCAGTTCCTCTGTTGTTTTGGAGTGTTATCTTGATTTGCTCTACTTATGCTCTTGAAGAAGTTCTAACGGTTGTTGTTTTGTAGTTTATAGATTTTCTTGATTTACATAGAGAATTAAAGCCTGAGTTTCATCAATTCTCTCTCTCCTATTGAGATTTAAGAAATAGAAGGGGGGTTGAATATTTTACAGGTTCTTTGCGTTTTTTATAAACTACTTGCTATTTCAAATCTAGGAATTTCAGTTGTTAGGTTCATCAATTCAACAATCATGAAATCAACAATGTAAATATCTAATCTAATACTAAATAAACCAATGACTACAAATAATGAGCATTTTGAGGCGGTGGAAAATCATTAATGCCGGTTGAAAAGTGTGCCACACATTTGGGAAGTGCGGTGGTTTTGGCACATTTTTAGCTCTTGGACCAAAAACCAAAGCTATAGAGAATTCTTTTACAGACGCGTGACCGCTTGAATCAACTAAATTGGAGTTCGTATTCTCAAGTTATGGCCAAAACAGTAGACGGGTTTTAGGAGATCTTTATCTTCAGTTATTTCTTCGTTTAAGCTTCAAATCTTCGTGTTTTCTTCCGTCTTCTTCCACGACACGAACTAGAACATACAATAGCAAATATACTCGATTAAGTACCAAAAGTTCTTATAATTAACCAATTTATATACATAAAAACATAGATAACACATATAGAAATATGTATAATTTGAGAGTTATCACATACCCAGTTCCTCTGTTGGTTCTTGGAGTGTTATCTTGATTTGCTCTACTTATGTTTGAAGAAGTTCTAAGGTTGTTGTTGGTAGGTTTATAGATTTTCTTGAATAATAGAGAAATTAAAGCCATGAGTTTATCAATCTCCTTCTCCTTTGATATTTATAGAAACTAGAAGGGGGGTTGAATAGTTTACAGGTTCGTTTTGCGTTTTAAAACTTTGCTTTCAAAATTCTTGGATTCGAGTTGTATGTTCAATCAATCAACAATATGAATCAACAATGTAAATATCTAAACTAATACTAAATAACAATGACAACAATATAATGAGATAAGGAAAGGAACAATCAAGCCAAGACACCAAGATTTATAGTGGTTCGGCTACGAAGCTCCTCTTTGCCCTACTCCACTCCCCGAGTATCCTACTTGAGATTTCACTATGTCAACAAGCTCCCTTTAGGCGAAGAAAACGTCGCTTACTTTGTTTTCTGAAACTAAGCTAAATGTCGAGTTTTAACTTTAGCTAGAACTAATCTACCACTTCACAATTACAATCACGATCACTAGATCTATACTATCGGATATACACACAATCCGGTTTACATAATTACACAAGATAATCAAAATAGATATTTGATATTTAGAAGAAAAAAGGAGAGATCACTATATAACAATTCATTTCTTGGCGAATACGAATGTTCTTCTCTTGCACTTGATAAAAGAATGAGAGAGGATGAGATTGGATCACTTGAAACAAAATCAAACAATGTTAGTGATCAAGAGATTTAGTGGAAGAAAGAAGGTTTTTAGAGAGAGAAAAAAGTCTGAAAAAATTTGTTCAAAGAAGTCTGATTTTCTGCCAAAAACAGTGTCGTATTTATAGCCAGCAAATCCAACAGTCATCTGAGGGCGGTCCCAGCGGTCCCGGATATATCTGGGGGCCGCCAGACCTATAAGGGGGCTGCCTAGTAGACTCTGCTCATGTTTTTGTCTTTTTGTGAGGAAGATTGTATCTGGTATGGAAGCTTTCATTTTGGGGGAAAACCAGATTCAAATTTATTATTTAAAAAAGACATTATATTTTTTTATTAAAAAATATTTTTGTTTACTTATTTCTATAAAATACTTTTGTAAAAATGTAATGGTTAGGATAAAATTATTTTCTTGATCACTAATCATGTTTAATGATTTGTTTGTACATACCTTAAGTGATCTTTATTAGAAATAGAAATTTTTTATTAATAATTTGTAAACATTTATTTTTATGGTAAATGATTTTACATTTTGTCATCTTCAAAATATTGAGAAGTCAAAAAATATAAATAACGTTTTTAGACATTATTTGTATTAACAATCTCCCCCTTTTTGATGATGACAAAATATAAACTCATTTTGAATAAAATTAAATGTTTCAAATTTTTAATGAGTTTCAATCCATTTCTCCCCATTTTTGTCGAGTCCAAAAAGGTTGATTGTCGAATGATGTAGATAGAGAAGAAATCTACGATGTCAAGACTCCCCCTTGATGTGAGCTCCCCCTTGTTTGGGGCACCAAAGGATCGATCTTATAAAAATTGTTTGCTACAAAACAAAGTTAAAGGAACAAGTGCAAGAATATATTTCTAGTAGCAATATCATGACAAATATATAAAGATAAGTCACCCATAAGGTGATTTTCATTCAACATTACAAGAATCATAGATAACAAGCTATGATAGTACAAGAAAATTAAACATAACATATAGAGCATATAATTAAAGCTAGACTAGTTGATTCTTGACTTCTAGAAGATGCCATAATCAAAAGATAGATGGTCAATTATTTAAGTAGATGAATCATATGAGAATGATTAATTAAAGAGAGAAAATGATGAGGTTGGTGAAATATGGTTTGGAGGAGTACGAGTTTGAGGGGTGAGACGAGTGAGAAGGAATTAGATGAAGTTGATTTCATTTCTCAAGGAGTGGAATTGATTTCTAGAATACCTACAACAATGAAAAAATCCAGAGTGGAATTTAACTTGAGAATTGGTAGGAGGATGGATCAAAGGTGATGGTGGTAAAGATGGTGCATGAATGTAAACATTGGATGGGTTAGTTTGTGAGTCAAGAATGGTTGAGATGTTGTGAAGTTGGTTAATCATTTGTTCCCTTTGTGGATTATAGGATGGAGGAGAAGAGGATTGAAGATGTGCTCTTGAAGGAAATATAGGTGAGTCATTTTGGGAAGGAGGTGATGATTTTGGAGTAGATCTCTTGCGCTTCCATACTTGTCTTACCGACATTCTTGGTTTTTTAGAGAAGTTTGGATGGGGGTTTGAGCAAGACATTGATGGTGAGAATGAAGATGATAGTAAGTAGAGATTGGTGATGATGAATGAAGAAGGATGGATGAGTTAAATAATAGGAGTAAGAGTAAAGAATGGCAAAGCATGGTTTGAGTGATAAGGGATGCAAAAAGTGGTTTGGCTAAATATGGAATTGCCAGCATGATACTATGTATAGAGAGGTCAAAGATACAGAAAAAGAGGCAAACTTTAAAATTTTGTTCCCTCCTATTGGCGGTCCTATATTGTTTGGCGGTCCCATATATATTGGGGGGCCGCCTGATGTTTATAGGGTCCGTTTTATGGAAAGATCGAAAATTTCCTAGTTTTTTCCTTTCTTATGTCACTGATCTCAGCATCTTCAAAATTCGAGAATCAACTAAATTAAGCAAGAATAAAGGATCCTAAATTAAGATGCAAATCATTTAACATATAGTAATATTATACGCATGTCATAATCTCCTAGAAATAGTTCACATAAAAAGTTAAAAGGATGATAAAATTGAAAAGATCATCTACAATCACACATAATCGTCATTTACCATTCCTAGTCCTAATAAGTGTATACAAATTAAAGCATAATGTACTAGATAATATAGATAATAATAAGAATCTCTAATAGTTTTACAAACATGTTAACTTCTGTTTTTAACTCATCATATCCTTGAGAGCTTGTCCAATTGACCTTAACCCTTCCCGGTGATCATTTTGATGTTGAGTTTAAAGGTTTATAGTTTCAGAAAGGTAGGTGTTTAAGTGTTGACTTTCATGAGGTGGGTTTTGAAGAACTCTAAAGATAATATTTGACGAAGAAAAGACGTTTTGAGAAGGAAAGGATGAGTTAGAGCGAAACGATTCTTCATCATTAACAATATCATCTAACAGATGAGATGAGGGTAGATGACATAGAGTGGTGGAAGAGGAGCTAGCATTTGAATCACGAGGTCTTTTCTTGCCATGATCCGATCGTGTCTTTCGCTCATAATGAGGAGCGAAGGGATGCATGACTCGATCATATGAGAGGTAGTGATCAATTGGTAACTCAGGAAATACGGACACAACATGTGTGAACAATCTAGTCAAAAGCATTCCATAAGGCAAGAGTTCCTTAGGTTTATTTCAAGTCTTTTCCATTCGTTTGAGAATGAAAAATGCTAGATTGTATAAAGTGGAGGTTTTGATGCAATAAAGCATATGACAAAGACACGCGAAAACATGATCTCGATGCCCTCCCAAACAAATGACGTTTTCACGAATGATATGAACCCATGGTTTCATATGAGGTTGAATTTCGCGAGTCAAAATTTTGTTTTTATCTACGACAATGGTTTTCTTATTTTAAGTATGAGTAACTTGACCTTGATTAGGAATTTGAATAAGAGACTTGATTACCCTTGGAGAGGGAGGAGTGGTTTTATAACGACCTTTACTTGGAGCACTTGTTGACAAGTAGTCGAGTAACCACATGTCGGTGTATGCCACTTGACCTTTGAAAGGGATTTTCAAGATTTGACCAAATTCCTTGAGAGTGAAGGAGAATGACTTACTTTGAATGGCAAAGTTGACCATAAAATGACCCTTAGAGTTATAATCGAACGTGAGTTGACTATAAAACTCGAGAACAAAACGAGAAAAAATTTGCTCGTTTAAGCTTAACAAACAATCAAAACCAATTAAACCAAACTTAGCGCGGATATGACTCATGTTTTTAAAACTTTGACTTACAACCCTACCCTCATGAAAGTATCGTTTTTCAAGATTTTCAATGGTGTTTTGTAACGGTTGATTAAATTCATTTGATATGTGAGAAATGTAGTTTTGGGTGTTTTGATGATCTAGTCCGGTGATCAAGGCATGTCCCCTAAAACAAAAATAACCAAAGTCGTATTTTATAACTATGAGCATGCTTTATTAATTTAAACGTGTATCTAGTGTGTGTCTAAATGCAACGAATGTGGATTAATGGTTAACTTGACCTAGAAGTAAAAATCTAAAAGTTAACCCAAACGCTCCTTAATTTGATTTTGCTCATCCAAACAAGTTGAAATATACATATGAATTATGTATGTCGAATTTTGTTCATAAGATCATTATGCATGTATTCAAAAACTTTTTTAAGTTGTATTAACAATGCATAACAACAATTTTATTTAGATCCTAACATGAGTGATTTGAAAATAAAATTGAGAGTTTGGTTTGAAATTAATTTTTCAACAAACTCACTAATGTATGAAAATCCTATGTCTAAGGGAAGCATATTAGTTATACATTGTATCCTAGTAGTCTTAATTGTACAAAATTGAAAGAAAAATGAAAAATCCCCAATTTTAATTTTAGTGTTTATCATGAACCCTAGACTCAAATTAAAAGAAAATAGATGAAATGACTTACAATTGATATTTTTATGATGTTAGGAATGATTGTATGTGTTGATTTGATCTTCAATTAGTGTTTAGGTGGTTAATTTTGAGTTTTTGGTTGGTTTGGTCGTGTTCGTCGCTGCAGCAGGGAGAGGGGGTGTTTGTTTTTGAGTTTTGAAATTTTTTGAACGTGTTAAGATATATGTCTGCTGGTGGCGGTCCTATATCAATCAGGGGGCCGCCCAAATATACTTTGGGGTCGCCTGAGATATGGGGGCCGCCCTCAACGAGGGTTTTTGGGCTGAGTTTTGACGAAAATTTTATAAAGAGGAGTGACGTTTTAATTTGCATTTCGCGAATTAAAAATGCTTAAAGTACTTCAGATGAAGTAACTAAGTTATCACGACACGGAGCGGAACACGGACTAGAATTGAGACAGAAGAAAAGATAGGCGATTTATGGAATGTGTTCCATCATCATTCCTAAACCAAGACGTAGATAGTTAAACAATTCACGTTTAAGGAGTTTAGTAAGAATGTCAGCGATATTGTCGACGGACGGTACTTTTTCGATAGAGATATGTCCTTTCCGGACATTATCATGAATAAAGTGGTGACGAATTTTGATGTGTTTAGTACGAGAGTGTTGCACCGGGTTTTTGCTAAGGTCAATCGCGCCTTTATTATCACACATGATCAGGACGTCGTCGAGTCGTACGTCGTAGTCGATATGAGCTTGTTTAATCCATAGTGCTTGTTGACATGCCTTTCTGGTGTGACATACGTGATTTAATCAGATTAGTGATACCTTTAGAAATGGCTAAGAGTTCATTTTGTATGATTTCTTATGTGCCATGTGTTATATATGTGTGCTAAGTGGTTTGAATAGGTGCATGATATCATTTTGAGGTGTATAATCATCTTATTTTGAGTGTGTTTGTGTGTGGTGATGAGTATTCCATTTATTTACGTATAGTGATAATGGAAAGGAATGGCGTATTGCATGCAATGCTACGTTAATAGTTGGATGATTTTGTGTTAAGCGTTTATGGGAAATGTATCATGTTGGAAATAAGTGAAGTGAGTGAAATTTAGATATTTATAGTAGACTTTCTAAAAATAGAAAGTGAAATGTGAAATGAAAAGTTATATTTTTGGAAAGTTTAGTAAGTTGTGTTTATGTAAAAAGGTTTACCCAAATTAGTTTAGGTTTTCATGAAAACATAAGGTAATAAACGTAATTAGTTAATTAATAATAATAATAATAAAAAATAATAAAAAATAAAGGGGTGTTTGTTGGATCGGTTATACAAAAAGAAAAAGAAAAAGGAAACAGAATTTCATTACAATTAGGATTCTAGATAGTATAAATACAAAACCAAGGAAAAGCCTAAATCACTTTTTTTCTCCCTTGTTCTTGTGTTCGGTCGAAACCCCCAAAGAAAAAGCAAAAAATAATTTTTTTATCAAGATTCAAGTTGGTGATTTGTGTAATCAAATCAAGGTTTTTAGGTAAGTTCTTAAACCCTTTTCGATTAATCTTCTTTTTAAAATTAATGTAACAATAAATTGACGGAATTAAGGTTTTCATATTTTTTGTAAATTAATGATGTTAGACAAATAATAAGAGATTAGGGGCGAATTATAAGTGTTGTGGTGTAATCGGTTTGGTCTAGAACGCATTAGAATAGGAATTAGGTTTGAGCAGAATTTTAGGTCATGTTGTTCGATTGATATCTCAATGATGGTAACGTGCTTTATTATCAATCTTATGTCCATTGATAAGTTCACAGAGTCTAGTTTTCAAAAAGTCCAGCCACGATCGATTTTGAGGTCGGGAAGTTGGTGTAATGATTTTCGTAAGAAAAGTTGTCAAAACAGTAAATTCGGGTCAGATTTAGGTCTGATTTCGAGAAGTAAAACCCCTATTTAAAATTCGAATTAGGGTTATCCAAAAATCAAAGGTCATATTTTATGTGTCTATTAACTCCAGTTCAAAGGGCTAGCGTTAAAACATTTTCTAATTATTTTTAAGGACGTCAAACCTTTTGGTGTGCGTTCAGGTCCGAATTTGAGTACTTTGCAAAGATGAATTTTTATAAAATAGTTTCACTTAATATTATTTTTTCTAAAACATCACAGTTGCTCACAACTCATTAAGGAGCTAGGAGATGTAAGTAGAACCATCAATTAAGTGTTTTAGTATTTTATTTGTGGTCATACAGTGACTACAAAATTCAGCCAGAAACTCTGAAATTAGAAGTTAATGGTTAAGGTTATATAGGGTATGAGAATGATATGGGAGATGTATTTAGAGGATTATAAACTTAGTATAAGGTTTAGAAGTCCATCATATGATTGGTACATTGGTTTAGGCATTTAGCCTAACCGAGTGTAACTTGTGTTTTGTTGTGTTTAGATTGTTTGCAAGATTTTGTCAAGTAACAAAGCATCAGGTGAGTTACATAGTCTCACTTTTTATTGCGTTTTAAATTTGGGATGGAAATTATGCAAGTGTTGAAATAAGTTTTAAATTTCTGTGATTATGTGTTAGTGTAAATGCATGGACTATTATGTGACTGATATGTGTTATGTGCTACATGTTATGTGATGTGATATTGATGTGTGGACTAAGTCAAGAGGGTTACTTGCGGGTATCTATGGCCTGTTTAGTGGAAGGTATTGTGGCCTAGTCAGGAGGGTTACTTATGGGTATCCATGGCTTGGGATAGGGGGAAACCACAGGGACTTTGGTATGATCTGAGAGCGATTAAGGTCGTCTGCTTGGTGTCTGAGTGATTGATTGGATTGAATTGCATGTTAGCTTGATGTTAGTTAGCATAATTGCCATGCAAAGGTATTGTTTTGTAATCACAGTAATTGGATAAATTATTTTAGAAATTGATTGGATATGTGTGTCTGAAAACCTATGTTTCTCACCAACCGTTGGTTGACGTATAAGCATCATTTTTAGGTATTCAGCAGGATGAGGTTAAAGTTAGGAAAAGTGGCTAGATAAACCATAGGCAGCTGGCGAAGTTTAGTTATCTAGATTTCGTTATTTGTTTTGGATGATGAATGTTATTTATTTTGCTCTGATATGATGTATGACTGTTTGCATGTCATGACGTTGACATGAACTGCCTTCATTTCAATGCCAGACGCCTTTTGGATTTTGTTGATGTGTTTGGGTATTTTCATGACACTGCGTGGCTATACCTTGTATTTATGCATGTTCTAGTTTCTTTATACAGACGCCAAAGTGTTGTGATGATTCTCTTTCTCATCGCGCCTTACGTTTTTGCCTTAACGGGGTGTGACAGATTAGTATTAGAGCCAATGGTTATAGAGAAGTAGGTGGTTGAGCTTGAACGAATAATCTGGAATAAAACTACAATAAGCTAAAAATATACAGAAATAAGCAACTACTAAACTTTAAAAAGCTAAAAATAAAAAAACTACCAAAACTAAAACCAAAATCCTCATCTCTCAAAAGAAAGGGGAGCGGGTTGCTTTAATAAAGGAGAGCCAGGGGGTAATCTTGTAAAATTCACCACCCATTCTTCATTTGAGTAGCCAATCATTAGTTCGAATGCTTGTGCACACGGATCGCCACATTCTAATAATAAGATCCAGCCATCAAATGGACGCCACGTGGACTTCTTATTTTCTTTAATCGAACACATTCATTTCCGTCTGTTAGATCATTTCTCAAATTGCAAATGGAATGAATTGGAGATATAAAATGCCTTGCCACGTGGCCATTCACCATTTGCCAATTTCATTTTGAGTAGAGTGGCACATGAGTGAATTTCATTTATACAACTCTTCAAAATCAAAATTTTAATTTATATTGTTTTGGGCTTAAAGGCTTAATAGCAACATGGGCTGGCCCGGCCCATAAAATGGGTTACGGGCTGGCTCAATAAAATCCAAAGGCACCGTTGAACTCGTCTTCTCACGCTCTTTCATTCTCGTGTACGATTTTGTCCATTTATGTCCTTATTTTGCCCTTTTCTTAATATCTGGTACCTGCACATATACAAACACAAAAATGAGCATATGCATTGTATTTTCCACACGTTTTTTGTTATTTGGGCTCGTTTTTTTATGGTAAAAAGTATGTATAAAATAACAAATACCACTGCACCAGCGACTCAGAATCTTCAGACTCCAAACGCATCTAACACATCCTGTCACTCTTGAGATGTATATGTAAATATTTCCGAGAAGCATGACGAATTACATGAAAACGCCGTCTACGTATACCTTGCTAGGGAAACGCACAAGTAAAGTAGTATAAAGACTGTTACAAGGCCCCTATAGAGATAGACGCGCATTAAAATACTTAAAAGGGATCATCTATAGATGGGTAAGGTAGTATGAATACTATTACCGATGGAATCCTATCTACACAATCATGCTGCTCTAGATCTTCGATACACTTAAGTAACTAGGGTTCTAGAGTCTAAACATGCACACACATCAATCAAGAAGCAATATTATTATGATCTACATACCAATTCGTATACAATCATAAGCAAACACTAATGAGATCTAGCCTAGCATGTTAAAGATAAGTAAAGCATAATAACCAATCAAATAATAAGACATATTGAAAGATTAAAGGATAAAGGAACTTCACCATATTAAACCAAGCAATTAGGGATGGTACAAAAGGGTTGGGAAACCCTAAAAGACTCCCAAAGTCAGCTACATATCGTTCTCCACCAAACTCCACTCCTAATATGCTATATAAAACCCTAAAATCGAGTTTGTATTTATAAGAAAATATCCGCGATGGCGTCGTAACAATTCCTGTCGCCGTCGCGCCGTAGAATCTTCTAAGGTTCTTTAAGTCAGCTATGATCCAGACGCCGTCACAAAATTCCTGACGCGGTCGTTTGTAAATTTTGACGGCGTCACGCATAATCTTGATGACGTCTCCACCATCTATGAATAATTCTTCAAGCTTGTATTGGTGTAAAGTTGTAGTCTTGTCCCGTTTCTTCTAAAATAGAGCCTAAGTTATGTGTATTCCCTCCAAATGTCTTTCAAGTGCTAAGAATGCAAAAAGAAATAATTAAGCATATATTTTAAGCATTTTTGCATGATTATAAGGGTTAAATGACCCTAAAAAAGTGTATAAAAATTACACCTCAACAAATACCCTTACACTTGGGTTTGCTTGTCCCCAAGCAAATGAGTTTTTCTACCTAGACAATAACAATATCGGGGGCATTTAACTTACTCTTCAAAAAATTTCATAGCACAACCAATTAGACCTCGTAACTAGAAGCACGAAAATTATACACTTGCACCTCACAATAAGTGTTTGGATTCTCTCTTTCTCTCGGGTGTATAATGAATTATAACAATGTGAGAAACGGGAAAATAACACTCATTACCTGTCATAGAATATAAATTATCATAGGCTTGATAAAGGATCAAACCTCCACCGCTAGGTGTAAGTACTAAAAGTTACTATCAAAGAGGGTTTTAAAGGGTTGTGATGTATGGTGTAGGTTAAACAACAATAATTGGTGATATACATGGGTGATGATAAGTTAATTAACTACAAGAATATATGTTGAGGCGTTGCTAAGCTATGACTCAGTTGCTCTACGGAATAGATAACAGACTAAGATACAAACTCTACATCAATCTCTTTCTTTTTCTTTTCTATTTTTCATTTTTTTTCTTTTTTTTGAATAAACAAAATACATAACTTGGGTTTTATAACACACCCCACTTAAGTTTTTGCTAACTCATTAAAATTTACTAATCTAATGACCCGAATTGAAAGGATAAAAAAACATGGAGTGTATTGAGCTCTAATGGGGGTAGTAAATTATCTTCTTCCCCAATTCTTAATAAGATAAAAACTACCATGATTCCCAATCGTCCCAAAACTGTATTTACAAGGATAGATGCCTCGACTTAGCAACTATGTACTCCTGCAATAATTAACTAGGTTTACAATAATGTACTAAAAGCAAGTACATAAAAGGTAGGCTAAGGCGATTTGGATGTAACAATTTGATTAAGGGTGACAAAATTCGACTACCAAATACTCCGAAATTGTCTATTTAGGAATTCCGAGGAATCCCCTTTCTGTCGTTCCAAAATACTTGATAGAGAAAAACAAAAATGATAGGCTCAAAGGGGTGTACTAGGGGTATCCTGCACTAAAAATGAGTATATGGCAAGGGTGTGGGATAGTTATATGACCGAGGTGACCATAATAACAATTACAGGTTTAAAACATTGGTTAATCCTAGTGCCTCTTATCATTTACAAATCCTAATACTCACTATGCGGTCTCGGGATGCATCACTAAAGCAAGTTCTAGAATTTAATACACTATCACTCATATAATTTTAAACCGATACCAATGCTCCACAAAAAGTGACAAAACCCATACATACACATCCATAATGATGGAAGATACATATGACTACTCAATCCTTAACTCGAGCAAGCTAAAGGTATAAATTATCTTAGGTATCAAAGATGGATACCCGAATTTCTAAAGATCTAAAGGTGAACCTCACATTTTTGGGGTGGAATTTTAATGGTTTTTATGCTAGGCGTATAAATTCCTATCCATGAGACGCGACTAGTACTTAGTTCACCGGTATGTGCCATAATTTTTTGTTAAATTTGGGTCAAAATTACCTTCTACGCTATGTTTCGATATATTACTCATCATTTTAAGGACAAAGAAAATACAAATGGAAGAATAGTTTCTAAGGCTTTTATTTCCCCCTATACTTATTACGAACATTGTCCCCAATGTTCTACAAAGTACCAGTAAACGAATAAAGGGAAAAGAAAAAGAGCGAAAGAAACTAGTACTCCCCTAGTTTTGCTCAACGATGGAGAAAAATAAATGATCCCGGTTAAATCATAATTCAAGAATCATCCACATGAAACTCTTAAGAATTCCAAAGCTTTTTCTTATCAAATATAACCTGCAAATCAAAGACAAGATACAACTATACCAAGCGTAAAATCAGCAGAATGATATATATACAACTATATGATTTAGGGTTTTTGACTCTATGAAAACAAATAAAGGATAGGATGAATGTGTTAATGTAATTTGTGGTTTTCTGCAGGTGTTAAGAAGATTACAAATTCCGAAAATTAAACAAAATTTCAAAAATAAAAAAATACGAATTTTTACTGTAGCAAGGTGGCGACGCCGTC
Source organism: Tanacetum coccineum (assembly GCA_026074375.1). Classification (NCBI taxonomy): domain Eukaryota; kingdom Viridiplantae; phylum Streptophyta; class Magnoliopsida; order Asterales; family Asteraceae; genus Tanacetum; species Tanacetum coccineum. Next base: position 29,082 of record BQNB010017564.1, read on the forward strand.
TGGAAAATCATGACGCCGTCTCCACCTTCTGTAAAAAAATCTTTTCTTGAAAAATTTGTGTACGCAAGTCCCATAAGTATTTCCTGCAAAAACCACAGAATTTATTAACACAATCATATGCCTCAAACAGACACACAAGACGCGAATTAATCTAAATCATTTATTTTAACTTGTTTGAAATGGTTCTTATAAACCGGATAATTCCTCTACACTTATTATGCTAAATACCTTTGATTGAGATCAAGACGAAGTTAAAATCAAAACAAAGCATGATTAATTTTTTTTTTCAAACAGTTAAGAGAAACAATAAAGAGTTAAAACACACGACACACCTAAAATGCAAGAAATAAAAGATTGGATCGCCTCCTAATAAGCGCTTTCATTTATTTAAAGAGTCTTTTAGCTAGACTCAGAGTCCTATTTATTACGTCACTCCTCCTTTGTCATCCTTTACTTCACTTCACTACTACTTTCTTCGAGTCCGGTACGATATTCTGGACCTAATTCTAAGCATTCCTTATAGAATCCTAGTATTTTACTCATCACATACTCAACTCCTTTTCTCTTATCCTCCTCATTCCTAAAGTAGACCGATTTCATATTCTCGTTTTCCATATCCGAAAGAGAGTCATATTGCTCTATCTTATGGGGCATCTTATAGGTTATTTCCTCAATCCCATTCTTGAACTTCACTACTCCTATTGATAAATCATAGGTCATGTTAGATAGTTCAACAAAAGACCTCCCTAACACAATCAGTGACATCTAGGATCTATAACCAAACTAATATCTTCCACAATCATGAAATCAAAGGCATATATGAAATTCCTTACGAAGATGGGCATTCCTTTAACTCTTCCCGTGAAGTTGCTAATTCCACTAGGACTCTTAGAATCTATCCTAGGTTCGAGTGGGCTTGCCATTATCCAATTATAGAGGGTTCTAGTCATTATATTTAGGGGAGAATTTAGGTCAATGTAAGCTCTCCCAACGTGTACGTGCCATATGTTGCATGGTATTTTAAGGTTTAAGGAGTTTCCTCCTAGAATGATAGGGTCACTCAAGATCATAGATGGAACTGGGGCATACATTAAGTTCTTATGATATGCTATTTCGCTCCTAGTTGGAATTTTATCAAAGTGATCTTCCCCAATTTTCTCTTCTCCTAAGACATCATTATCTTCATCTAGCTCTTCATTATTAGGACAATCATTATCCTTAACTAGCTCGATGCGCATCACATCACTATCCTTTTCTTTCTTACAAAAAATTCCAGAGAAACTTAATGAGCGAATTAAATCCAATGATTCAAGAATTGAGTTAAGTTTAAGAACTTTTTCGACCAATATTAAGGTTGGACCCTCAGGTGGTGGTAGCGAATTTGTGTTATTCATTATGAAAATTATGAACAAAAGCACAATGAAAAGATAGACTACAAGAAAGTTAATGACAAGAAATTAAAAATCTCACTTGAAAGGATTCAAGCGAGTAGACCAAAGCTAAATAAAATTTGGAACCTATACTATTTCCCAGCAACGTCACCAAAAACTTTGATGAGTTTGTGAAACTCAACTAAGTTTTACAACTCTCTAGGCAGTGTACCTAACCGTTGTAGTGTAGTATAGGCAAGACACATGGGTTCTTATCGTTCTTTAGGGGAATATCGTGTGAAGGTCCGAGCTTAATGTAACTTAGGTCTACTGGTTTAAAAGAAGAATATTTTTGTATTTTTATATTTTTATGAAAGCAATTTAAATCTCGGGTTTAAAGGGGGTTTGATTAAAACTAATTAACTAATAATTAAATTAAACTAATGTGGAGATTTTGTATGATAAAAGAGAAGTGTTTATTTAATCATGTATGATCCTTAGTATGCTTCTCTTAACTCTATTGCCTTGTCACTCTTGAGATGTATATGTAAGTATTTTCGAGAAGCATGACGAATTACACGAAAACACCATCTACATGATACCATGCTAGGGAAACACACAAGTAAGGTAGTATGAGACTGTTACAAAGGTCCTAGGGAGATAGACACGCATTAAAATACTTAAAAAGGATCATCCATAGATGTGTAAGGTAGTATGAAGACTATTACCGATGGAATCCTATCTACACAATCATGCGACTCTAGATCTTTGATACACTTAAGTAACTAGGGTTCTAGAGTCTAAACATGCACACACATCAATCAAGAAGCAATATTATTAGGATCTACATATCAATTCACATACAATCATAAGCAAACACTAATGAGATCTAGCCTCGCATGTTAAAGATAAGTAAGGCACAATAACCAATCAAACAATAAGACATATTGAAAGATTAAAGGATAAAGGAACTTCACTATATTAAAACAAGTGATTAGGAAAGGTACAAAAGGGTTGGGAAACTCTAAAATACTCCAAAAGTCAGCTACAAATTATTCTCCACCGAACTTCACTCCTAATATGTTATATAAAACCCTAAAGTCGAGTTTGTATTTATAAGAAAATATCCACGATGGTGTCACAATAATTCCTGACGTTGTCGCGCTGTAGAATCTTCTAGGGTTCTTTAAATTGGCTACGATCCTGACGTTGTCACAAAATTCCTGACGCGGTCGCTTGCAAATCCAGATGGCGTCGCGCATAATCCTGACGTCGTCTCCACCGTCTGTGAATAATTTTTCAAGCTTGTATTGGTGTAAAGTTGTAGTCTTGTCCCGTTTCTTCTAAAATAGAGCCTAAGTCACGTGTATTCCCTCTAAATATCTTCCAAGGGCTATGAATGCAAAAAGAAACGATTAATGTTGGGATTAAAAGATTTCTTGATGATCTTATAGTTTCTGCTGCTCAGGTTTGTGTTACTACTTCTAGCACAAAGATAATGAAAAATATGCTAAGTAGTTAGTACTGCTAGTGTAACTTAGTACTGCTAGTATATGTTAGTACTGCTAGAGTAAAGTTAGTACTGCTGGTGAAGATTGAAGAAAATATTCTAAGTAGTTAATGCTGCTTGTACACAGTTAATGCTACTGGTGTATAAGTTACTACTTCTTGTTCATAGTTAATGTTGCTGGTACAAAGTTACTACTGCTGAAAGATTAAGACTGCTGAAAGAGTTTCTACTGTCAGAGAAAGGATAAAGATAGAAGAAAGGATAAAGATTGTTTGGAGATCAAGATTACTTAAGCGATAAGTATTATTTATTTATAGAATAGATCATAGAGAATATTCTAAGTCTTAGGAATATATTATAAATCGACTAGGACTCCTTGGTGTATAAAAAGATGTCTTAGGGCATAGAGATAGACATTAAACAAGAATACAATATACATTGTCATCTAAAATTCGTATCTTCAAGTGTGTATAACCCTAATACTGGTTAGAGTATTCGTATTAATATATTGAAGCTTTCTTTGTTAATTTGTGTGTTCATTAGAATCACTGTTCTATTGCATATTCTTTTTATTGATCAAAGATTAGATTTCGCATAATCTTTGATATATTTTACAAAGTTTCTACCATAGTTGTGTAGGATTTATCTTGCATAACTAAACCTTAACAGACTTAAGGAATTAAAGATCTATTAAAGTGGGATCAACAAGTAGTATTAGAGCTTGTTAAGAAGATTTGAATAAGAAGAACCTGTTTGAATACACAAGATCTCTTTGCTAGAAGATATGGATTCAGAAACTGCACATATGGTGGCTGCATCAAAAATGCCTATGCTTAAACCAGGTGAGTATGAGCTTTGGAGGATAAGGATTGTTGGGATTAAAAGCTTCTTAAGGTTACTACTGCTCAGGTATACATTAGTGTTGTCAAGCATACTTTGTACTGTTGGTACTACTAATGAAAATTATGCTAAGTAGTTAGTACTGGTAGTATAAAGTTACTACTGCTAGTTACTACTGTTAGTATATATTAGTACTATTAGTATAAAGTTAATGTTGCCAAAAGAAGTTAATACTGCTAAGAGATGAAGACTGAAAATATGTTAAATAGTTACTACTGCTAGTATAAAGTACTACTGTTAGTATAACTTAATAATGCTTATAGTAGTTACTGCTGCTAGTATAAAGTTACTATTGTTAGTGTAACTTAATACTACTTGTGTTCAGTTAATGCTGCTGAAAGATTACAACTGCTTTTGGAATTTCTATTGTCAGAAGGATAAAGACTACTTGAAGATCAAAATTACTTAAGAGATAAGAATGAGCTATTTGTGGAAGAGATCTTTGAGAATAATCTTTATCTTAGGAATATATTGTAAACCGACTAGGACTCCTTGGTGTATAAAAGGAGGACCTAGGGTATAGACTTAGATGTATAATTCTCTCATATACATCACATCAATTAGAGATCAATATCGATTGTACAAAGCTTCAAGGTTTGTAACCCCAGTACTAGGTCAAGAGTACTTGTATTGTTGTATATTAATAATATTAAAGTGTTTGGTTGTATCTTGTGTTCATAATTATTGTTGCATTGGTAATACTTCTAGAGTATTAAGGTATAGATTCTACATATACCTTGATATACAAACAAAGTCTCTATTATTGTTACTTTGGATTTATCTAAGGTAATACTCTCTTTACAAGCTAGAGAAGCGATCTAGATTTGGGATCAACAAGTGGTATCAGAGCTTGTGTTTTGAGAAACTTTTATCTAGAAGAAACTATCAAGAAGAACCCTTTACTCACAAGGAAGGCATGGCCTTTTCAGACTCTGAGGTAAATAATAACAAATCTTGTACTCAAACTTGTCTGGAAAACTATGAAACCTTTAAGAAACAGTGTGATGATTTGATTGTTAAACTTAATCAAACTGAATTTAAAGCAAGCACTTATAAAAGAGGTTTAGATACTGTTGAAGCACAACTTGTCACATATAGGAAGAATGGGGTTCTTTTTAGTGAAGAAGTTGCAGTTCTTAAAAGATAAGTCGGTTGCAAAAACTATGAAATAAGTGTACTTAAAAGTGAGTTTGAAAAATTTAAGCAAGAAAAAGAGGGTATTGACTTTAAAATTGAGAAATTTGAAAATGCCTCAAAAGATCTAGACAAACTGCTAGGGAGTCAGATAACTGACAATAGTAAAAAAGGGATTGGGGTATCATGCAGTTCCACCACCCCATCCTTTAATCTATAATGCTCCTACAAAACTTGATTTGTCTTATTCTGGGCTAGATGAGTTCAAAGAACCTAAATTTGTAGGTTATAGACCTAGGAAAGATAAACAAGTGTCTAACCTTAATTGTGATAAAACTTCAGACGAAAATTCTGATGACTCTTTGCAAAAACAACAAGTTTCTGATGATGAAAGTAGTTTTGTTGAGTCTCTACTTAAGGTTGTTGAAAATTGTACTGTTTTTGATACACCTAAAAAGATAGAGTTTGTCAAACCTAAGCTTAATGAAAAACCTGTTAAGAGGACAGTTAGGTATGCTGAGATGTATAGACCACACAGGCCTAGAGGTAATCAAAGGATTTAGAATGGTCAGAAGTCCATTCAACTAGGAAGTGAGTTTGTCATGTATAACAAAGCTTGTTATAATTGTGAAAGTTTTAAACATCTATACAAAAACTGTCAACACCATCAAAGGAAAAGAATGGTGTCAAGGAATAATTATAACAGGGTGGATAATGACTATTATGCCAAAACTTCACACCCTATTACCCACAGGACTATGCCTCCAAGAGTAGTTAATATTGCTAGGCCTATCTATACTTCTTACCCCAAACCAACAGTTAATTGTGCAAGACAAACGGCACATTTTTCAAAACAAGCACAATCAACTGTTTACAGGCCCTTTTATAACAAAACTGCTTACACTAACATGTATTCTAATCAAAAGGTTAACACTGTTAGGCCTAGAGTAGTTAATACTGCTAGACCATACAGAGTACCACTTAATACTGTTAGGGGATATGCGGCCAATGCTGTTAAGTCATCAGCATGTTGGATCTGGAGACCTACCAGATCTAATGGTGCATCACTTGTTCTCAAAAGAAATTACTACATTGATGCACAGGGCAGATCCAAGTCAGTAATGGTTTGGGTCCCCAAAAAATCTAATTTTCTTATTTTCCAAAAAAATACTAATTTTTTTCTTATTTTTATGTGCAGGGTGCCAACAATCCCAACACTTGAATTGATTAAAAAAGGAGTTTTGTTTGACAGTGGTATATGCTCAAGGCGCACGAAAAGAAACAGTCAAACAAAAGCATATCATCTCAGAATTTCAAGGAATTTTGATGGAGGGGTATATGTTTTATTATACATAAGAGGGATGTGGAGCCCATAAATGGTGGAGAAATCTTCTGGTAAAGGTACACTTGTACACTTAAAACTGACAACATTGATTTTAATGATGTTTACTTTGTCAATGAGTTAAAGTTCAACCTTTTTAGTGTCTCACAGATGTGTGACAAAAAGAATTATATCCTTTTTATAGACTCTGGATGTCTTGTCTTAACTCTTGATTTTAAGTTGCCTGATGAAAGTCAGATACTTCTTAAAATTTAATTTCCAAGAGAAAGAGCAAAAATATAGTTTATCATTTTTTGATAAATGAAGAACGATATGGGTTTCCTAAAGAAGGGTTTTTATAACCCCTGTCCCCTTGTATTTGCTTAAAGGCTTACATTGAGAATGAAATCCAATGGTTATATGGCAATAAGAAAGACTTTGGGTCAGAAAAATTAATTTTTTTTAAGAATAGTAAATAAAAAAACCTTGTTAAAGGACAACCCGAAAAATAAGCTTGTTAAAGAAAATCTTGTTAGAGGTTTGCCTTCAAAACGTTTTGAAAATGACCAAACCTGTGTTGCTTGTCTTAAAGGGAAGCAACACAGAGCTTCTTGTAAGGCTAAAGTACTGAACCCTATCACTAAGCCTTTGTTTATGCTACATATGGATTTGTTTGGTCCTACTTTTGTGAGTAGCTTAATGCATAAGAATATTGCTTAGTAGTCACTGATGATTATTCTAGGTTTACATGGGTTTTCTTTTTAAAAACTAAGGATGAAACCAGTGAAATCCATTAGAACTTTATCAAAGAGATAGAAAACCTAGTGGATAAGAAAGTAAAAATAATCAGAAGTGATAATGGGACAAAGTTTAAGAATAAAGTTATGGATGACTCTTGCAAAGAAAAAGGTATTAGAAGAGAATACAGTATAGCTAGGACTCCTCAGCAAAATAAGGTTGCTAAGAGGAGAAATAGGACATTAGTTAAGGCAGCTAGAACCATGTTAGCAGACTCTAAGTTACCCACCACTTTTTGGGCTGAAGCAGTTTCTACTGCTTGCTATGTACAGAATAAGGTCTTAGTTGTCAAGCCTCATAACAAGACACCTTATGAGCTTTTTAGAGGTATTAAACCAGCTCTAAGCTTTATGAGACCATTTGGCTGTCATGTTACAATTCTCAATACCTTAGACAATTTAGGCAAGTTTGATGGCAAAGGAGATGAAGGTTTCTTAGTTGGATATTCCTTAAGTAGTAAAGCTTTTAGGGTATACAACACTAGAATCAAGAAGGTTGAAGAAAGCTTGCATATTAGGTTTTTAGAAAATAGGCCTATTTTAGAAGGGAATGGTCCTAAATGGCTGTTTGATATTGATTCTCTAACCTAATCTATAAATTATGTACCAGTTGATGCAGGTACAACTACTAATGAATCTGCAGGTACACAAGGAGATCTTAATGCATGTACATCTATAGGGATTGATGAAACAAATCAAGATTGTATAGTGATACCAATTTGGAAAGATGCTTTATATTTTGATTCAGCTTCCAAGGATGATGGTAATGATGAACCTCCACCTTCTAGAGATCATGGAAAGAAGATTGATGAAGGTCTATCTATTGCTAGTAGACTTGATGATGAAGACAGACATGAAAGCAATCCTTCAAATGTTAATACTGTTGGACCAAGTGTTAATACTGCTAGTGCAAATTTTAGTACTGGTAGTCTAAATATTAATATTGTTAGTCTAATAGTCATCACTACAAGATCCAATCTCCCTCCACCTGTCTCAGATATATTTTCTTTGAGAGACAATGCTACACTTGAACCTACAAATGCAGACCTGTTTGGTGAAGACATAGATTTTGATATGGGTAATCTTAATATCTCATATCAAGTTCCTGTTACTCCAACTACTAGAATCCATAAATATCATTCTCTTGATCAAGTGATTGGTGATATACAATCTGGAGTACAAACTAGAGGAATGACCAAAACTACAAATGAACAAGGACTTCTCAGTGCTTCTTATGATAGGAAACCTCATAAAGACCTAAATACTTGTATGTTTTCTGCTTCCTGTCCCAAGAAGAACCCAAAAGAGTTTCTAAAGCTCTAAGTGATTTAGCATGGGTAGAGGCAATGCAAGAAGAATTATTACAGTTTAAGCTTTAAAAGGTTTGGGTTCTTATGGATCTTCCTAAAGGAAAAAGAGCCATTGGTACAAAATGGATATTCAAGAACAAGAAAGATGAAAGAGGCATAGTTGTCAGGAACAAGGCAAGGTTAGTTACTTAGGGACACACTCAAGAAGAAGGCATTGACTATGATGATGTCTTTGCTCCTATAGCAAGAATTGAGGCCATAAGACTGTTCTTAGCTTATGCTTCCTTTATGGGTTTTATGGTGTACCAAATGGACGTAAAGAGTGCTTTCCTATATGGTCAGATAGAAAAAGAGATGTATGTATGTCAGCCTCCAGGATTTGAAGATCTTGACTATCCTGACAAGGTCTACAAAGTGATGAAAGCAATGTATGGTTTGCATCAAGATCTAAGAGCTTGGTATGAAACCTTAGCCAACTATTTGTTGGACAATGGGTTTCAAAGAGGGAAGATTGATCATACATTGTTTATCAAGAGGAAGAAAGGAGATATTCTGCTTGTTCAAATCTATGTAGATGACATTATATTTGGTTCTACTAAGAAGGAAATGTGTACTGAATTTGAAAAGCTTATGAAGGATAAGTTTCAAATGATTTCCATGGGAGAACTTACCTTTTTCTTAGGATTACAAGTACATCAGAGGAATGATGGAATATTTATCTCCTAGGATAAATATGTTGATGAGATTTTGAGGAAATTCAACTACAAAGATGTGAAGACTGCTTCAACTCTAGTTGATTTGGAAAAGCCTTTAGTCATAGATGGAGATGCTCAAGATGTGGATGAACATCTCTATAGATCTATGATTGGGTGCTTGATGTATCTTACAGCAACTAGACCAGACATCATGTTTGCTGTTTGTGCATGTGCAAGATTTCAAGTTACACCAAAGACATCACATCTCCAAGATATCAAAAGAATTTTTAGATACTTGAAGGGCAACCCAACTTTGGTATTCTAGAGATTCTTCATTTGAGCTAGTTGCTTATACAGATAGTGACTATTCTGGTGCTACACAAGATAGGAAGTCAACCACTGGAGGGTGTTAATTTTTGAGAAACAGATTGATATCTTGGCAGTGTAAAAAGCAAACTATGGTTGCCACCTCTACAACTGAAGTAGAATATGTGGCAGCTGCTAGTTGTTGTGGACAAGTACTCTGGATACAAAACTAACTACTGGACTATGGGTATAATTTCATAAACACTATAATTCACATAGATAATAACAGTACTATTTGTATCATTGAAAATCCTGTTCAACATTCTAAAACAAAACATATTGAGATTAGACACCATTTTATAAGAGATTGCAATGCTAAAAAGTTAATTCAAATGGTTAAAATTGATACTGAATATAATGTGGCAGATCTTCTTACAAAAGGTTTTAATGCTAGAAGGTTTCAGTACTTGGTCTCAAGTATTGGAATGCTTAATCCTTAATGTCTAAATCTCTTTATGTCTTTGTAAAGTTTTGTAAAGGATTTTCATTAGTACTGTTAGTTATCTCCATTAGTACTGCTAAGTATAGTTAGTACTGCTAGTTATACTTAAGCCTGCTTGTTAATACTGTTAGTCATAGTTAATACTATCAAGATAAAAATATTGCATTGTGTATTTTTGGTTTTGGACTAACAGTTGCAGGTTAAGCATGATGAGTACTTGATGTTGAAAGGTTTCCTCCTAAACATGATTTGAGGGGAGGTTTACTATGTAAATGAGTGGTCAAGTATGAATGGAAAGTCATGATACATCAGACAAAGGTGTCACCAACATAGGAAAGTCAAAATAGGTCAGGACACTAAGGTACCTCAGTCTGGTGGTCCCCCTATAAAGGTTGGTGATGAGGTTGTCCATAAGGAGTTGGGTGACAGAATGGAAAGGGCTGCCACTACTGCTTCTAGCTTAGAAGCAGAGTAGGACAGTGGTAACATAAAGTAAGACCCAATCCATGGCAACACTTAATGAGCTAAGTCCTTAGGGAATTGGTTCAGGTAGTGGTCCCAGTTGCCAATATACCATATTGGGGGGTGCAAATGCTCAAACTAGGTTTGAGATTGCATCTATTTAGTCAAACAATCTACCTCTCTTAGGAGGTCACACACTTAGAAGTGGGGAGGACAATATGAAACTAATGAAATTAATGGCACATTGTAAAAAACTGTCTGAATGTGATCTTAAAAGAATAGAGAGATGTATGATAAAAACGGAAATGAGTGATTTGGTGAGCAAAAAGAATTGAGAGAAAAAGGTGAGCATAAAAACAGAAAGAGAGTTGATTTTTATGTGTTGCAGATATTGCATTGATGATGACAAAGTTAATTGGAAAGAAATTAAAGTTGATTCTGCTAACTCACACTTAATGTTGTTAGCCTTATGTTTATGTTGGCCATATAACTTAATGCTGCTTAGCATAAAGTTTCTACTGCTAGTATACATTACTGCTGCTAAGCTTAAGTTGATGCTGTTAAGTTACTTACTATTGCTAGGCATAAGTTAATGCTGTTAGGCAAAACTTACTGTTGTTAGGCATAACTTAGTACTGTCAGTTTAAGTTAATGCTGCCAGGCATACGTTAATATTGTCAATTTAAGTTAATGATGTTGAGGGTGTTTACATAAATACTTTGACTCAGGGTTTCATTCGTTTCTTTATTCGATTTCGATAATTCAAACCCTCTCTAAACGTAAACCCTAACTCAATTTCATCTTTAATCATCAAAACCCAAGACAATGTCAACCCTAACTTTTGCTGATACGCATAACTTGATTGCATTCTTGGACAAACCTGCTGAAAGTGATGGGTTTCATAAGATTATTGATTTTCTGAATGCTAATCAAATTTGTTATGCTTTAATGATCAATCCCACCATCTACACTTCATGTATTAAGCAATTTTGGATTATCGCGAAAGTCAAAATAGTCAATGAAGAAGCGCAGATACAAGCCCTAGTTGATGGAAAAAGGGTAATAGTTACTGAAAAGAGTATAAGACGAGATCTTCATCTACAGGATGCTGAAGGAACATATTGTCTTTCTAATGCTACCATATTTGCAAAATTAGAAAGAATGGGGTATGAAAATCTTACATAGAGGCTTACTTTTTACAAATAATTCTTTTCTCCTCAGTGGAAGTTTTTAATTCATACAATTCTGCAATGCCTTAGTGCTAAGACTACTGCATGGAATGAATTTAGTAGTACTATAGCTTCTGCAATCATCTGCCTTGCCACAAACCAACCATTTAATTTTTCTAAGTATATTTTTGACAATATGGTGAAGAACTTAGAAGGCGGAGTTAAATTTCTTATGTATCCAAGGTTTGTGCAAGTGTTCTTGAATAAATAGGTTGAAGGCATGTCCAAACATAAAGGGATTTATGTTATATCTTCTCACACTAAGAAGGTATTTGCTAATATAAAGAGGCCAGGACATAAGTTTTCTAGTAGGGTTACACCTCTATTTCCCACCATGTTGGCTCAACCTCAAAAAGATGTAGGTGCAGATTCAACAAACTCTATTGATACTCATCATTCACCTGCTGGATCTCAACCATCTACATCTCAACCTTAACAACGGCAAAAATCAAGAAAGTCTAAGAAGAAGAATACTGAGGTTCCTCACCCTGGCACAGGAGATTAGGTCATGTGAATTTCAAAAATATAAATAAACTTGTTAAAGGTCACCTAGTTAGAGGTTTACCTTTAAAAGTTTTTGTGAATGACCACACTTGTGTTGCCTGCAAGAAGGGTAAGCAACACAAGGCCTCCTGTAAGGCCAAGTTAGAAAGAATCATCAGAAAGCCCCTAGAATTACTTCATATGGACTTATTTGGACCTGTCTCTGTAGAAAGTATTAACAAGGTACTGCTTGGTTGTGACTGATGATTTTAGCAGATTTAGTTAGGTATTTTTCTTAGCTACCAAGGATGAAACATCTGAAATCCTTTGTAATCTTATCATAGGCTTAGAAAACCAATTGAGTCATAATGTTAAAATCATTAGATGTGATAATGGGACAGAGTTTAAGAACCATGCTATGAATGAATTCTATCATAAGAAGACTAGTGTGAACAGAAGTACTCCTACAAGAAGAAACTCCTACTGAGATTGTTGAAGACCTTTCAAGTGGTGAAAAAGGAGAAAAGGAGACTAGTACTGCTCAAGTACCAGTTGGTACTGCCAGTCCTGAGGTTACTGAGGTTAGTACTGCTGCTCAGAACTTAGTTTATATAAGGAGGAGTGCATCAAAGGCAAAAGACAAGGGAAAGGCAATCATGGAAGAACATGAGCCTCTAAAGAAGATTAAGAAGAGGGTTCAAGTTCAGATGAGTGTTGATGAGGAGTTAGCAAAGAAGATTCAAAAGGAAGAGCAAGCAAGAGCAATGGCAGAGCAAGAGCAAGAAAGAATCAATTTTGAAGCTGCACTAGAGTTACAAAGACAATTGGATTAAAGGGAAGAAGCTCCAACTCAAGCTACTCAGACTCAAGACATTGATTGGAATGATCTAAATGTTTTAAGGTATCATGCTCTCAAGAATAAACCAGTATCAGTAGCTCAAGCAAGGAAAAACATGATTACATATTTGATAAATCAAGGAGGTTACAAGCAGAGTTACTTCAAGAAAATGAGCTATGAAGATATCAGATCAATTTTTAAAAAGGTATGTGATCAAGTTAATACCTTTATTCCCAAGGATTCTGAATTTGAAAAGGAAGTCATGAAGAGGTTTGGTTTTAGTCTTCAACAGAAGGAAGAAAAGATTAAATTAGAACAAGTTGAGCAAGTTAAGATTGAAAAGAAAGCTGCATGAACAAGAAGAAAAACACTTAAAAGAAAAAGAGCAAGTGACAAACAAAGTAAAGAAACTTATAACAGACAAAAGCTTGATGAGGAAGAAGCAGTTGATTATGAGAAAGAGAAGGAAGAACTAAGAATGAGGTTGACAGTAGTTCCAGATGAGGAAGAATTTGTGGATCCAGAAATCTTGCATGCTAAGTTTCCTATAGTTGATTGGGAATCTCAAAGTTTAGGAAGTATGCATGTTTACAAGATTATAAGAGCTGATGGAAACACTAGTTATCATAAACATTTTGAGAGTATGTTGAAAAGTTTTGATAGACAAGACTTAATGGTTTTGCATAGATTGGTAATGGAAAGATTTGAAGATAACACTCCAGAAGGATACAATTTGATGCTATGGGGTGATCTGAAGATATTGGTAGATCCTAAGGAAGATGATGACATCTGGAAGAATCAACATTAGTGGAAAATAATCAGTTGGAAGCTGTATGAGACTTGTGGAGTTCACACACTGATGGTTGATGGTACTTTAATGACTATTCACATGTTTGTAGAGAAGAAGTATCCACTCACCAAAGAAACACTTCAGAAGATGCTTCTCTAGAAACTAGAAGCTGAAGCTGAAAGTTATATGGCATTTGAGTTACTAAAGTTTATCAAGATTCAGATTAAAGAACAATAAAAGTGTGTTTGAAAGAATCCTCAGCAGATGCAGAATAGAAGATTTATCACAAAAGAAACTTGGGATTTGAGAGTAAATCACAAGTTTAGGGGAGGATTGTTAGGAATAAATCTTCATAGATTAGTACTGCTAGAACTAATAGTACTAACTAAGTTAGTACTGCCAGTGTAATATTAGTTCTGCTAGTGTTAGTTTGTACTGTCAGTAAAGAAGTTAATACTGCTGAAGGTTTTGAAGGTATTGAAGATAAAGATACGTGAGAAGATATGCATGAAGTCATTTATGGTGTATATTCTATATTCTATAGAAAGATATGTATAAGTTTAGAATTATAGAAGATCTTAAAAGATCTATAGTTATCTTATAAAGGACTCCTTGGTGTATAAAAGGAGGTCCTAGGTTAAGAGTTAGACACACAATACACAGATACACAATAGAAAAGATACAATAGTCGAATACAGAAGAGAACACAGAGTTAGAGATCTAATCAAGATCATTGTAAGCTTCAAGGTTTGTAACCCCAGTACTAAGACAATAGTACACGTATTGTTGTTTATCAATAATATTAAAGCAGTTTGACTATATCATGTGTCCATTACATAATTACTGTTACATTAGTAATACTTCTAAAGTATTGAGGTATAGTTTTCGCATATATCTTGATATACAAACAAAGTCTTTATCATTGTTACTTTGGATTTATCCAAGGTAATACTCTCTTTACAAGCTAAAGAAGCGATCTAGATTTGGGATCAACACAACTATTACACAACTTATTTTGCACGACACATACATTAAATCGCATAGAAGAAAAAAACAAAAACAAAAAGAAAAACAAAATTAAAAAAAAAAACAAAAAGACTCATAACAAACTTATTTTGCACAAAACAAAAACAAGTAAAATCACCCAAAACTCACCCTTTTTGATGTTTTTTGTTAATTATTTTTACAAAACAAACAATCTTAGGCCTAGATCTTGCTTTAAAACATAAACTACAACGTTTTTAAACACAAAATCGAATGGTTTGATTCTTTCGCACAATGTACAAAATAAAAACCAAAATAAGCCCAAAAATGACGATCTAAACGCATACAATCTCACTATATCACCCCATGGCAATTGATACCAGTTGATGATAAATCAATCCTACTATCTAAGACTACAAATGATAAAAAGCTAGAGAGAGAAAGTGGTTCGATCACTCTTGAGAGAGATAGGAATGTGTATTATGCTAAAAGAGTAAAATGACCAACACCCTCTCCATGAAAGGAGAGGGTATTTATAGTACACAAGGGATATTGGGGAGTGGGTCAACGTAAAGACTACTTATGTTGACCCAGTTAGCTTACTATTACATACCAATTAAGTACGAGCTATTTAATGACTAATATTGGAAGTGACCGAGTCTTTTCTCGATTCCTAACACTTTTCCTCTGGTTTGTGGACCACCAAGGTAGTTGATTCAGGTGGGTTTGTTTTATTGGTTGCGGGAGCTAGTTCAAATGATTGCTCCCCCTAAGCAGGTGCTATATCATCAACCTTTTGCAAATGCTCCCCCTAAGTTAGACTAGGCTCTTCCTGCGTCAGACTAGGGAACTAAAGTTTAGCTTCAGTGGTCTCTAGGTTCGCCTTTTCCCATTTCTCCCCCTCAACATTAGCTTTGTGAAAAACTGATGCTGATTCGAGAAGGTGAACCATGTCTTTCATCAGTTTGATCAGCTCCCTAAGGTTTACATCACCTTTTTCAAGCATTAAGCTATAGCCTGACATACGATCTTTAACAGTATCCATTTCCTTCTAAACTGTTTTCTTGACAGACTTGCCCACTTTTGCACGAATGGCTTTGAGAAGCTCCTTCTGAAGAATTTCAAACCTCTGACTCTCTAAAGTGTTTAGAGCAATGAGCTCTCTTTTCATAGGCTTGATGATAAGTTATGGCACAGTGGCCTTCAGAGTCTCCTAAACCCTCTGATCAATTTATGGAAGAGTTTGCTGAATAGAGTCTTAAACAATCTGAGGAAGAATGTTCTTGAGTGTATTAGAGATTAACTCAGGCATTTGTTCCTCAAAGGTATCAGCAACCATTCTTGGAATTGATTCTTTCAGCTTGTCAGTCACCTTCTAAGCAAGAGAGGATTCCAAGCTTATTATCCTGGTAGAAAAAGATGAGATTTTAGCCTGAAGATGACCAAGGTGTCTGATAGCTGATCAGCGAAAGCATTGAGAGTAGTCATCTCATCCAAAATATTATCAGCAGCAACCTTTTTACTCTGTGATAGTTCTACTTTGGTCTCAGCTTTGTCACTTTCTCCATTAAAGGATTTAGAGGCTTCAAAGCCAAAGACTGAGACAACATCATCATCAGGAATTGGGTGAAGATAAGAGTTAGCTGGTTCCTCAACTATTTCATCATGCACTGACCCTAAGAATATGATTTGAACTTCATCATTAGTGTAAGGTAGATGGAACCTCTTAACGACTTTGATCTCAGACTCAGTATCATAAGGGCTCTTATTAGTATCCAATTTAGCATCAACCACAGAGACCTTCACAAATTCATCATCAATTGATTTTTATACCTGCATAAGATTGTTAGTTGATAAAGGTGAATTTGTAATAAAGTGAAGGATCGTTATTCTCTGCCGCTATGGACACCGAGGGTGACCATTTAGTCCCCGCAAAAGTCTAAGACTTTTAGGACTCTTTTGATTGGTTGGGAGACCCACGAGTCTGAGTGAAGTTCAGGTCATACAGAGGTCTGACTTTTATGCATTAGATGTGTTTATCCTGGTAAAGTGTCATAACACCCCCAAAAATGTGACGCAATAGAAATATGTCCGGGGGCGTTACTTCATAATACACAAAGCAAGGTACAAGAGAACGACCTATAAATGTGTCATTTGAAAAGTAATCTAGTTAATTTTCTTGAAATTGATATTATATTTGTTCCATAATTGCATCACAATGAAAAGCTTAAAAGCAATACAACGAGATTTGATCATTGGTATGTAGTAGAAATCCATGAATGAAATCTTGTAAAATTTAGACTCCAATAGACATCAAGCAAGCCAAGCATCAAAATCACCTGAGAAAAACATGCTTAAAAATGGTCAACATAAAGTTGGCGAGTTCATAGATTTTTGTAATTGTAAATGGTGAATCAAACATTTGTAAAGCGTGTATGACCATTTCAATCCTTATAATAGTCACGCCACTTTATTCAAGGCACAATAAATATTCATGTGTGTATAAAACAATGATTACAATTACTCTAAGTTCATGAAACTGCGACGTAGACTTGTATGTATGCCTCTTTATTCAAGGCACAATAAGAGTTCATGTGTATGTGTTGTTGGCCCTGAAGACCCAACCAATCGTGTTCCAACTTGTTATAACGTTTGTTACCAGTGATAGTTAGTCACCCGAACGGGGATTGTCAATATTCGCGCTCACCCTCCAAGTGATTATAGTTCATGCAAACTAAGCTAATCCGTAATCATTTCCAAAGTAAAGTATGTATAACCAACAAAAAATGAATTCAATTAATGTATCCCATAGCGAGCTATGTAAATGAGTATGTAAACTAATTTGTAATCAACAATGTAAATGCATTTGCAAACAAGCATATGTAAAACTAGTAACATGAGGCTATAAACTCACCTCGATGATGTGGAACAATTGGCATAAATGCACATATTAAGCACAACACAAACGGAAATCAGAACGGCTCGACTAAGAAGTTGCGATTTATCTTAATGACTAAGACCCACTAGCTTAGGATAATGTATTTGGGTTTTCCGATGGATAGTTACATCAACGCGTCACGTTGATAAAAAGACTTAGATTTCAAGTTGTAATAGTTTGGTGGTTGGTTAAATAAAATAAATCGAAAGTAAACGCAAAGTGTGTAATATATTCCGTATATATTACATATGAAAATTTGAACGAGTATATAATTCGTATCGTGAATTATATAACAAGGACAAACAACCAAAAGAATGATACGAAGTGTATATAATACGCGACATGTATTATATATGAAATAAAATAAAAGTATAAAATACCTTGCAAGTATTATATAAGAAACGTGAGAAAATAATTAAAATAACATAATCCGACACGTGTTCGGAAACCACCATATAAGTTAATAAAGAGTCCCTGTTATAAAAGTAACGCACGTTTTATAGTTGAGAATCATGTAAACGCTGTTTTCAAAGCTTTTACAAAAGTTATGACTTTATCTTCTAGTCGGGAATTATAAAATAATATTTTATAATTTAGTATTTCGTTTTTTTGACGAGTGGTAGCTAAAATAGTTGTCTCATTGTAAAAGTATAGTTCTCGTTTGTTTATCTGGTTATTGTATAATTACAAATTAAACAATCTTAAGACTTATATAACTTCGTCTTTTATCGGTTTTTCTAAGATAATAGAAATTATAATGAAATTTATTACGTATAGTGGTTTATAGATTTTTCGGCATGATCTATTCGTTTATAAGACGTTTCCATATTTATAAGATTCAATGTTTTTCCTCTTAATAAACCAATCAATATTGCAAACACCCGCGTGTTTTATATATATATATATAAAATATAATATATACTATATATATATGATCTATATATATAGTATATATATATATATAATAGTATATATAAATATATATATATATAATATAATATATATATATATATATATATATATATATATATATATATATATATAAACTAAACAAAGAAATAAATATCAGATTTATTTAACCATTTATACCACTATTATATCCGGTTTTACATTTATAAAATCCTACGATATATTTATTTGTCGATTTATATAAACCAAATGCACCATTGTTGTTTTCTGCTAACCCAAACGCACCCTTGTGATGAAACAGTTTTACCCAAACGCACCCTTTGTGCAGTTTTGGTAAACCAAACGCACCCTATGTGGTTTCTAGCTAAACCAAATACACCCTATGTGGTTTCAAGCTAAACCAAATGCACCCTATTCGATTTTTCTGCTAACCCAAACATACCCCTTGCTGTTAAACAGCCAACCAAACGCACTTCATGTGCGTTTCTACCAAACCAAACGCACCCTTGTGTGGTTTATGAAAACCAAACGCACCCTTGTTGTTTTCTGCACAGCCAAACGCACCCTTAGTGCTATTTTACCAACCAAACGCACCCTTACGGTGCTAAGAATAACCAAACGCACCCTTAATGGTGCTAAACCCAGATCCAAACGCACCCATTCGGTGTTAATAACAACCAAACGCACTCTTGATGGTGTTTTAACAACCAAACACACCCTTGTAGGTTTGTTAAAACCCAACGCACCCTTATGGTGCTGTGAAGGTGGTGGTGGTACGGAGAGGGTGGTGACGATATGATGTTGGTGGTGTCGTGGCGTCAGTGGAGACGACAGTTGGGAGGTGGTGATGGCGTGGTGACGATGGTGTTGGTGGTCACGGTAATGATGACGTGATGATGGAGATGAAGGTGGTGGCTGGTGGGAGTGGCGGCTGTTGGGTGGGGGTGGTGGCGTCATGGCTGTGGTGACGTGGGGGTGGAGGTGGTATACGCGATCTAGTAGATCGGTGGTGATGAGAGGCGCGGCAGTGGGGGTGGTCGGAGGGTGGCCGGAGTTTGGCCAGAGTGGTGGCGGCGGCGCCGGATTTTAGAGAGGATGAACATGGGGGCTAGTAGGGTTTGTTATTAAATGAACTAACCCTAATACTTTTCTTTATGTATATTAGAAAGTTTCAAAAAAATGACAAGTCTAATATAGTTTGGGGTTGAAACTATAAATATTACCACAGGGACCTAAAGTGTAAGTTTTGTTATATAATGGTTCGAGACTCGTTTAAGCCACTTAACGGATGATTCAAAACACGAAACTTGCGCCATTGCATTCCAAATGATTTTTCCATGAAAAATGAGTATTTACATGACTAGTATTTTATAAACGTTTTATAAAATTTATTTAAATGTTTATTATTTATTTGTGTATCACGATTAAGCTTTGGTCGAGAAAAATAAAAATAATAAACTTTAACTTTAATATTCGCGTTTTAAGACAACATTTTTGAATAAAATGATCAATAATTTATTAAATAGTTTTATTTAAGAAAAAGTGATAATTAAATATAATTTAATTATCCTCGTGTTGGTACGCGTCCGAAGACGTTTCTAAAATTTTGCGAGGGTATTTCGGTCATTTTCTGCTTGTTTTCGGGTCTCGGACAAAACTAAAAAGTTGCCCGGAATGTCGTTATACATCAAATCGCTTTAGAGTCCAAGTCGTGAAAACGTGATTTAGCGGGTCGTTTTTTATTAGTCAACTTAAAAATAACATATATCTTCTTGTTTTCAAGTCAAATAAGTTACAAATAAATTTGCACATGAGAGATATGTAATAATAAATATGATTTATTATTTAAATATGTTCCGAAAAATTACTGGTTACGCGGTAATCGTTTTTATGTGACAATAAAAGATCAAAAGTCAAAAAGTCAAGTCAGACCCGAAAAGTCAAAGGGTAAAATAGTCATTTAAAATTCTGAAAATTTCCGGTGGTTACAAGTATAGAGTTTTCTGGGTCAACTTCACGTGGTATAACATGAGAGTATCACTCCCTGAGTGCAGACTCAGAGTGTACAGAATATTTTGGAATGAAATGCTGACACTGACTCTCTATTAGGTCAGGGGTAGCCTTATTCTTCACCATACTCTCCTAGAGATGTTTGAGAGTGGTTGCTTGTAGTTCCCCTAATCTAAATGACTGTTTACCTTTGTGGCATCAACGTTCTAAGGCTGGTTACTTAATTCCTCTACTAACACGAAGGCTGTTAGACTCTGGTTCGCGTCAGCAGTTGCCACTGTTTCCTCAGCAGGCTGATTAACAGCGATTTATTTCTCTTGAGGTGAAACCCTGACATATTTTGAGCGCTTGGGATCAAAGGAATATAGGATTTTATTATTCTTTAGCCTCTTGTTAGTTGTTGCTCTAGACTGAGAGACATGATGCACAGAGGTCCCGGACAAGGACTTGTCACTAGTGTCTTCAGCATTCACCTCCCTAGAGGGAGGGAACAGAGACTTGTAATCATCTTCTGAAAGCTTTGCCACTTTTAGCATATGATAAGTTAAACGAACTTCATATGCATATGGTGGTTTAAAAGAGCTGGCAGTAATGTGGTGAGGCTTGAAAGTTTTGAGATTTTCATTTTTGTAGGAGTCTTTCAACAGATGTTTAAGGATCAGAGAGAAATATCTAGTGTAGCAAATGTTCGGCCTTCTTTCCTTTTTGCCAGGGTTTAATTGAGCAATAAGACTAGAGAACAAAATATTTCCAATGTCAATCTCTAGCCCCCAACATAGACAATATACATTACCTTGTTGGATAGCATTCAGTTGATCATGAGATCCTTGCATGCCTCCCAAACACTTTACAATATATTGCATCAGAAACCTCCATATCGGTGAAAAATATTTTATTTTCACCGGAGACGAATTGGCGAGATCAAAGGATGAAATAGATGGATTATTCTCGTCAAAAAGTCATAGAGTTGCTAAACCAGCCCTTGCAGTCTCTTTTGGAGGTAAAGAACAACAACTCTCACATGACAGCAAAAAACATATCAAGATCAAAGGATAGAGGTTTGTCAAAGCATAGGAGAGTGAAGGTGATTGTTTTTGTTGTGGAATCTGCCTCAGCTGTATACCATAATGATACGATCCTGGAATATTAATTATGGAATAAATATGAAAAAATAGTTTCTTATTAATATTTACTAGTTTCCTTTATTATATTCTCTTAGTCAACTATTTAGTAGTTTCCTTTATTATGTAATCTTAGTCAACAAGATAAGTCTATTATAAATAGACCATTAGGATTGTAATGTTGATTATGTTGAATGATAAAGAATATTGATTTGTTAATCAATTAGGAAGTCGGTTTATCTCACTAATATAAACCATTGAGGGGTTGGTTTATCTCATTAAAATAGACCATTTGTCTTGTTTATTTGTTCTTTTATCTCTTTAATCGATTCGGTTCGTATCAATTGGTATCAGAGCTGTTTCGATTCTAGGGTTTAAAAAAAAGAAGTTTACTGTTTATTGTTAGTAACACTGTTCACAGCCGGATCTATTGTTCATTGGCGAAAGTACTGTTGACTGCCAAAAAGAAAAAATATAAATCCAGATTCCTTGCTTGAACAAGAATGAATAAGGTCGCAAATAATCAAACGTTTGAGGAACTATTCAAAGTTATTAAAGAAGTGACTCTTATGGTGAGAAACTTGCCCGCCACGGTTCATAAAAGCACCCTACTATGATGATTTGGGACGTTTGTACTCTACCAAGTCCAGTGTTGCTCGTGAGAAAAAGAAGGTTGTGGAGGAAACTACTTTCCATGAGTCAAACAAGTTGGACCTTGGATTGGGTTCAAGAGCATATGGTGAAGATGCAAATTATCATGAGTTTATGGATGATTCTGTCATGGAGGAAATATATATTGCGAGTCTAGTCATGCTGGTGGCAGAAGACTTAGGGCAGAAACGTATCCATGACTCCAGTGAGACTGCTATGGTGCTGGGATCACAAGGGAAATCGAATGAGATAGGGTACTTTAATGGACCAATAGTTCAAAACATATCTGATAATAGGGAAAAATCAGAAAAGATAGTGACGAATGAACATATAAGAGGTATGAAGATGGTGGAATTTTTAGAAGACAAAACAGATTGTAAACAACCGGGCTTGCCAAATTCAATTAAATGGGCGATGATAGGTTGTCGACACCAGTCGCAAGTTGCTGGTTGGGGGCTGAAAGCATACCAGATTCTGAAATATCCTAAGCCTTTTATTGAAGGGTTTCGTCTGTCTTTACAATGTCTTCTTCTAAGAAGAACTTGGGATCCTGGAATCACGTGGCTCAAGATTTTAAAGGAACACCTTGAGGACAAGGTGTTTTTGCGGGGCGGAGTAATGATACGATCCTGGAATATTAATTATGGAATAGATATGATCCTGCATATTATTATTAAAATTAGTTTATTTAGTTTCCTCTATTACATTTTCTTAGTCAACTATTTAGTAGTTTCCTTTATTATGTTTTCTTAGTCAAGAAGTCTAGGATATCTATTATTATAAATAGAGGATTAGGATTGTAATTGTTATTATGTTGAATGATAAAGAATATTGATTTGCTAATCAATTGGGGAGTCGGTTTATCTCACTAATATAAACCATTGGGGGGTTGGTTTATCTCATCAAAATAGACCATTTATCTTGTTTATTTGTTCTTTTATCTCTTTAATCGATTCGGTTCGTATCACATAATTCCCTAAGGTACATCGAGTAGTAAGCTGATGGTTGTTTAGTTAAGGCAACAGAGACATAACATTTTGATAAAAAGTGAAGCATTAGATGGAATAAAGTGTTTTTGGATTCCAACAACGCAATCCCATTGTTGAAATTTATGATTCCGTCTTCTATTTCAAAGTGTACTTCAGATGCAGGTGTGAGTTTCTTTGGTTGTTCAGACGATGATACAGAAGCCATTGTTGTTTTGAGAAAAGCTTGCTTTGTTTACGAAAGTTTTGGGAAGATGATGAAATTGGATAGTTTTAGGGTTTTAGATTTTGAAAAGTGTAGAGTGTGAGTGATGAGTGAGATTTTATACCACAAAAATATTTTATATGTTAAAAAATATAAATCGTTTGAGATTCGCATTAAATGCAAAGTGGTAAACTATCACAAAACGTGGACCCCTTGCCCCTTATAAATCTCAACAAAGTTGGTAGGCGTTTATCAGAAAATCTGAATTATATATTTGAGAATGTTTGTCTTTCAACTTAAATGTAACTTATTCGGTTACCATAAATACATTTAATATTCAATTTAGAGTATCACTTAAATCCTTTTTCTTATCAGGGACTTCTTTTTGTATATTAAGCATACCCAACTCAACGACCAATCCAGTAAAGCTAGGATCAGCTAGAGGTTTTTGTAAAAATGTCAGCTAGTTGCAATTCAGTGGGTACAAAATGAAGCTCAATATCACCTTTTAAAATGTGGTCCCTGATGAAGTGATACCTGATGTGAATATGTTTAGTACTAGAATGCAACACCGGATTCTTTTAAATGGCAATGACACTTGTATTATCACAAAATATGAGCACCTTGTCATAGAGAACATCACAGTCATCCAGCTGACTTTTGATCCAGAGGACTTGAGCACAGCATCTAGCAGCAGCGACATACTCAGCTTTAGCTGATGACATAGCCACTAAACTTTGCTTCTTTGCACTCCAACATACTAACTTTCCACCAAGTATTTGATAACCCCATAAGGTACTCTTTCTATCTAGGTTGCATCTAACATAGTCTGAGTCTGAGTATGCTTTGAGATCAAAGCTTGATCCTTTTGGATACTATAGACCTAGATTTGGAGTTCCTTTGAGACACCTGAAAATTCTTATTACATCTATAAGGTGGGATTCCTTGGGATTAGCTTGGTACATTGCACAAAGACATGTGGAGAATTAGATATCTAGTTTGCTAGCTGTTAGATACATCAATGACCCTCTCATGCGTCTAAATAAAGTCTCATTTACAAAGACCCCTGATTCATTAGGGCCTAAATTGTTTGGGGGCAGCATAGGGCATTTCACTAAGGCACTATTATCTAGATCATACTTTTTAGTAAGTCTTTAACATATTTTACTTGACAAATAGAGATTCCTTTGAAATCTTGTATTATTTAAAAGCCCAAAAAACTAGGTTAGTTCACCCATCATGCCCATTTCATACTTTTTGGTCATTAACTTAGCAAATTGTTTACTGAGTTTGACACTAGTTGACCTAAAAATGATATCATCCACATATATCTGAGCAATTATGACATCACACTTAGTTTTATAAGTAAAAAGAGTGTTGTCAATAGTACCTCTGACAAACTTGTGCTAAAGGAGAAATTTAGAGAGTGTTTTATACCATGCTCTGGGAGCTTGTTTTAGACCATAAAGAGCTATGTCAAGCTTGCACACATGGTTAGGAAATTCAATACTCTCAAACCCAAGTGGTAGTTGAACATACACTTCTTTTTACAGAGGCGGAGCTATGCCTTACGTAAGCGGTGCCCGGGAACCACCTTGGACGAAAAATTTCTTTAGAAGCAATATAGGATTTTTTTTGGGACCTTCCTTACAAATTACTCAGGAACCACCTTGAATTGAAAATTTCAAAGACTAAAGAAGGAAAACAAAGAAAAAAAAAGCTCGGTCAGAGATCGGACATTTATGTCAGAATTATGAAGAAGATGAAGTAACACCACTGAGTTAATGTTTTCTTGATATAGCAACTAATCTTATTCTGAAAATAGCAATTTTAACTTTAGGGTTACTTTTTTAGAAAATAGCAATTTTAGGTGTGGTCATAGTCTTTATTTTCCTTTACAGTCGGTCACACATGTGTTGTACTTTCACATTGGTCAATATTTCTTTTACTATCAATTAAGATTTCATTTTACTTTTAGTTTTTGAAATTTGTTTTATATTATTTGGTAGTATATTGGTGGTAATATGTTGTATGTAAGTATTCAAAAACATTATTTACTTTTTATAAGTTTAACAATTACAAATATAATGTCAAGAATTCCAAAAAGTAGAATATTGAAACTTTTGATTTATATTTTCTCATTTATATTTTAATAACATATTATGCAACTTGTTTTAGCAAAAGTTTTACGCTCCAACATTTAATAGAAATACTACACGACGCTGACATTTTTTTTCTCTAGTTATGAATGTTATATTTTACCCGATAAAACATAATATAACCCGAACCGGTGACTAGTTGACTTTTTGAATCGTTTAGTTTCACGCCCTGACTAAGTAAGGAATCACCTTAGCTTTCGTGCTGGCTCCGCCACTGTCTTTTGAGATCTTTCCATTGAGAAAGGCACTTTTCACATCCATTTGAAATACCACAAAACCCATCTAAGCAGCATAAGCAAGAAATATACTGATGTATTCAAGTCTTAAAAATAGGTGCAAAAGTTTCATCATAATGAATTCCTTCCTACTGATTATACCCTTTGAGCTACCAGTCTTGCTTTGTTCTTTACAACAATTCCATGCTCATCCATCTTATTCTTCCAAATCCATTTGGTTCCAATAATGGTTTTCATATGAGGTATATGAACCAGAGTCCAGACCTTGTTTCTTTCAAATTGATTCAGCACTTCTTGCATTGCAATAATCTATCATTCTTCTTCTAGAGCTTCAGCTAGCTTCTTTGGTTCAATCTTAGAGAGAAAGTTAACATAGAGACATTCATGTGTTGATGCAGCTTTAGAGTCTCTGATCCTGCTTCTAGTAGTGACCCCTGCCTGTGGTTCACTAAGAATGTTAACTAGTTCTATGTACTTTTCTCTAGACCATCTATCTTGTGGAACATGAGGATTAGTAAATACTTCTGCTGATGGTAAAGTAATAGTTGGTGAGGGTTTATCTTCGCTGATAGGTTCTCTGATGGTAGAGACTTGATCATCAGCAAATCCAAGGTCTTCTACTGATTCAGAGTCATCTTGTTCATTAGCAACATGATGATCATCAGCTGTTGTGATCAGAGGAGTCTCGTCAGATGGTAAGATAGGATCTGGTGATGTGATGGGTTCAGATGGTGTGTTGGGATTATAGATACTGATGTTTTTGTGGAAATGGGATCATATGGTAAGTAATCACCATTCCTAGAGCATTGAGGCACTGTGCTCCTAGGTTTCATCAAGAAAGGATATGTTTTTATTAAAGTTGATTTCATCACCTTCTGTGCTTGTTTTGGAGATAGCTTCATCATCTTCACTGAATGTAACATGATAAGTTTCCTCCATTTCTTGTCTTTTGATGTTAAATACCTATAATGTTTTGTAAACTGAAGAGTAGACAAGGAAGAATCCATCATCAGGTTTAGCATAAAATTTTCCCAAGTGGTCTTTGTGATTGTGAATGTGCACAAGACAACCAAACACATGGAAGTAGCTGATGTCAGGTGATCTTCCTCTGAACACATCATATGCTGTCTTTCCATGTCTCTTGACAATGATGGATCTGTTCTGAGTGTAGCAAGCGGTGTTTACAGCCTCTCCCCAAAACTGTTTAAGGAGATTTGTACTATTTAACATAGTTTTGACTGCTTCAATCAGGGTTCTGTTTCTTCTTTTAGCTACACCATTTTGTTTAGGCGTACAAAGAGATGAGAAGTTTTGAGAAATTCAAAATTCTTCCAACTTTTGATTTCTGAACTCATTTCCATTATCACTTCTCAACTCTTTTACCCTTACTTCATTAAGATTTTCTATCGTTCTAATAAAAGACATGATGTAATCAGCTACATCACTCTTTTTCTTAAGGCAAAATACCCATGTGTACCTGGAGTACTCATCTACTTTTACTAGGGTATATTTGTTGTGGCTGATGGTTTGTGGTTTAACAGGTCTAAACAAATCTATGTGAAAGAGATGTAAGCACTAGCTGATGGAAAAGCTTTTTTTGGTTTTAAATGTTGCTTCGTGATGCTTCCCTTTCTCACAGGCTGGAAAAGTGTTATCTTTTGAGAAAGAGAGAGATGAAAGACCAGCTATAAGGTTCTGCCTTGCAAGTTTGTTGATATTCTTAAAGTTGAGGTGTGATAATCTCTTATGCCAGATCCAGTTAACCCTGTTTAATACTTTGGCAAAGAAACGTGCATTGTTGTCTTCATTATAGGATGACATGTTAATAACATAGACATCCTTTCTTTTGGGAGCAATAAGCATAACTTCATTGTTTTGGTTGAATATGGTTCCCTAAGTCTTTGTAAACAGAACTTTAAAATTGGCATCACATAACTGGCTGATGCTGATCAAGTTATGTTTTAGACCATTCACATATGCAAACCTGGTGAAAGTGATTCCATTGTAGTTCACTAAGCCATAGCCTTCTATGTCACCTGAAGAGTTATCTCCGAATACCACTTTAAAGCCCGGCTCCTTTGAATATCTGTGTAGATATTATTTAACCCCTGTCATGTGTCTAGAAAAGCCACAATCTAGATGCCATACAGATCTCTTTAAGTAATCCTGCATAAATATTTTTAATCTGACTAGTTTCTTTTGTTAACCCACTTTTCAATAGGTTCAGTAGATCGCTTATTAGCAATCCTTGCTTTCTTGCTGGTGGAGGAAGGTTTCTTAGTACAATCAGTAGTTTCATGAGCTATGCTACTACCGATGTCACACCCAAAGTAGTAATCACACTCATCAGAGTAATGGTCATTGAAACCACAATACTTGCAGGTAATGAAGGGACTGGGAATCAAAGGAGCCTTCCTTAAGGAGGAACCCTGAGTAGACTAAGCTTTTAGCTTAGCAAGGGTTTTCTTAACTGATGCTTATTCAGGATGTTCCTTGGTCAAATGGTTAGTAGAACCACATGTAGAACACTTAGGTTTTATATAGCAGTCCTTTGTTAGGTGATTTCTATATCTATAGTGTTTACATAGTCCAAACCAGGTTTTTTGTTTGCCTTTGGCAGACTTTGAATTTCTTGATTGAGAGACAGATGAAGAGGTGTCTTGAAGAATCTTGATTTTCTCCTTAAGACCTTTTACCTCTTTCATCAAGGTAAGAAGTAGTTGCTCAGTGGATGAGTCAGCTTTCTTTTCAGGTTTGGGGTCAGAGGCAGAGGGTGAGACAGTCATAGTCCTTTTCTTAGGAGCTTTGATAGCTGACCTTTTTTCAGGGACCTTTTTTATCTCTTCAAAAACAACTGGGGTCAAAGTTAAGTCCGTCAATCATAAAACATCAAGTGATGTACCAGTGTACTTAGCCCCAGTAAGTTTGGGTAGAGGAGGCAGCGGTTCTAAGTTGTCAGACTTAGAGTCAGAGTTAACATCTAGCATGTTCTTAGATGGAGACTTAGAGGGCTTGGAGAACACAACTTATTTTGAAGAGATAACATCTTTTTTCTTTCGTCTTCCTTCTAGGGCATGGACAATGTTACCACATATTTACTCAGTGAGCAGTTGGTCAAAAGTGACTTTGTTGGATGTCCATTTCTCTATGACCTTCTTGAGGTCAGAGATTTCATCTCTTTGAGAAACATGTTCTAGATTTAATCTGGAAATCTCATTTTAATGAGAGTAGTTCATGGCCTTGGTGTTAAGGTCAATTAGTTTAGACTTGCATGAGGACAACTCTTTATTAAGAGAGTTGAACTTGCTGAGCAAGTTTTTCCTTTGATCCTCCACATAATGGATATCAACATGGGTATAGTCTAGGGAATGTTTCCTTTCATCACCATCAGTGATTGAAAGAAGTCTTTTAAGCTTTTTCATGGTGATTTCAACCCACTTACCCAATCTGGCATCATTCTTTCCAACATATGGTTCTTCTTCAGCAATAGTGATAACCACTAAATTATACATGTTTTCAGTGGCGTTATTTATATATATCTAATCATTTCTCGTAAGCTGTTGGTTCTCTTTAGCATAAAATATAAGAAGGTTCACTAAAAGAGCTCTTAGAATCAAAAGGAGCAAAGCTCAAGTGTTTACACATATTGGAAATCAAGATACAAAGAAAAGAATATAGTCTCAAGCTCAAAAGTCTCCAAGTACGCCACACTTATCTGAAGTACGTCGCACTTCCTCTCAACACTACAAGTACGCCGCACTTTGCCAATGTGTGCCGCACTTTCTCCCCAAAGTCAAAAGCATTAAAAGCTCGGTCAAACAAACGCATCAATAACCCAAGTACGCCGCATAATTTAGATTGTGCGCCGCACTTCCTATCCAACTGAGAAAGAATTAAATGATGAATTAAATACAGGCGCATTAACACCTGAAGTGCGCCGCACAATTTCAGAAGTGCGCCGCACTTCTGCCTGAAAATCAGCCTATAAATAGAGCCAAAATTCTCACACATTTCATTCATCCCTTATCCATCCCATCCTTATTCCTCTCATGAGAAATTCTTCATCCATCCCATCACAACCCTTATAAGCAATAAACACCACACCCTTTTGAAGATTCAAGATCAAACAATCAAGAACGAAGAAGAATATCATATTAGTATATTAGAATAATGGAAATTCATGTTGAATCATCTCATGTTATGAACCTCATAGCCATGAGAGGCTAAATCTCTCATGACTACTCGGTGATGTTATGATAATGAATAAGTGTTTAGTATGATATTGATCCTGTTAATCTCAAGCTTATGTTACGATCCTATTATATCTTATCTTGCTGGTTTTGCTTATCAACTTAGATTATATACTCATATCGGTATAGGTCGAAAGACCCGTTATGATCTATATGGTTGTAAATATTTGTCTATAATCTTTATCGTTTATGCCGAGAAATCCACTTTCGTAATTAATAAACAAAATAAGTTTTGATATAATAGTTACCTGATCATTTGAGTGACACATCTGGCCTAGTAACCTAACTATAAGTCTTGAGTTAATTAATTTAATTTGAGAAAACGTTTTCTGACGAGAAATCCTTTTTATAAATTAATGTGTTCCATCTTTCGGGTTATAATCATTACTATCACTTATAATTTATTTCCAACTATCTGAGTAGTCATTTTCACTATCACTTGGTAAACCAAATATTATTTCCAAAATTCTTGAAGTCTATTTTTCTGATTATTCGAACATTACGCAAATCCTTGTGGACGACCTGGTCTTACCCTAAAACACTATATTATATACGGGGGTTATACTTTTACCTGTGTGTCTCCTTAGTAGTATCAATCGGTGAAATCAGTCTTATAAATTTAAAGCTTTTTGTGACACATCAAAGTTTTGGGCGCTGTTGCCGGGGATTTCAAAGCTGTTCTGTAGTCAACTCTGAAAAATTATTTTAACTCACCCTCTTTTTAAAACGCCGTACAGTTTTCTGGAAAACTGACCCTTAACCACAAAAGGTTTACTTTCCTTGGATGCATACACGTGCTTCTAATTCTGAACTTGTCGAACCACTACTGAACCGGAACGAACTCTAAATCGAAGACTTTGCCGACGAAACAGAAGAGTTCCATCTGAACAAAGAAACAACCCACCTCAACACGCGAGTGTTATCTATCCTCCAATCCCTGACATCAACTATTTCTGACACTTTGTTGAATTCCTAAACTGTGATATAATGGATGATGAACCAATGTAGGCTGCCGACCGTGTTGTTGCTCCAACTCCTGGTTTCACAATCACTCTTCTTGTAACTTCTTATGAGTTTTCTATTAAAGGTAACCACCTGACTCTTCTCAAAGGAAACCAATTCGATGGTAGAATTAAAACCGATCCTCACAAACACGTTCACGAATTCCTCGAAATATGTGACATGTTTAAATATCAAGATACCAAAAATGAAGCTGTTCGCTTAATGATGTTTCCCTTATCACTCACTAGAGATGCAAAACCCTGTTTAGACGAACTTGCTGAAGGAACAATCAAAAACTGGAATGAACTTCGTACACTCTTTATTAGCCGATTCTTTCCCCCAGCCTTATTCGACTGACTCTTTGGAAAAATTAGAGCCTTTTCTCAACATGAAAATGAAACTTTAACTGATGCTTGGTTACGAATGAAGGAGATGCTCAGAAATTGCCATGGACACAATCTTTCTAAAGGTGTCATAATCAAAATCTTTTATCATGGACTAAACAAAACTACCCAAGAAGCTCTCAATGCTACAGCCGGTGGTATATTTCTTAACAAAACTCCGAATGAAGCTTATCAACTCCTGGAAGATAAAGTCTTACTCAAACTCGACTAGGCTAAAAATCGAAAATCAAAACCGATTAAAAGAAGTGTCGCTTTCACCGATGAAGGTCCCAGTAATACTGATACTGACAAAATTATGGCCCGAATGGATGCCATGACCATAAAGATGGATGCTCAATATAAAAAACTTAAATCTCATCCAAAATAATCAACTTCTGATCAAAATGATGATGACGTTCCCATGTCTTATGAAGAGGAATCAAAATTCATGCAAACTTTTCGTAAGACATGTTTTTATAATGATTACCGCGACCATGACTCAAATCACGATAATTGGCGTTCAAGTGGAAGGAATGATTACAATCGTGAAAACTATCGATCAAACACTGATGACAAACCCTATGATCTTCAAAGACAATTTAATGATTTCATGAAAGCTCAACAATCAACAAATGCTTTTGTCAAATAAGCATACATGGATCTTACCGCTCAACTAGAAACAGTGGCCAAAAATCATCAAGCCTCAATTTAGAACCTCGAAACAAAGTTTGATAGACTTGCCGACAAGCAATCTGGTCGACCTTCTGGATCACTTCCAAGTAACACTCAACCAAACCCAAGTGGAAACAACTTAAAAGCCTATCAACCACCACAAACTCGAAATGAGCATGTAAAGGTTGTATTTACACAAAGTGGTAAATCCTATGATTCAACCTCTAAAACCCAAACAATCAACAAGATGATGTTGAAACTCCTGTCAATTTTGATAGTGATGATGAAGACAAAGAACCTACACCTCAACCGAAACCTCAACCTCCAAAACCTATTGAGAAAACTCCAAAACCATACAAACCAAAAATTCCATATACTCAACGTTTAAGGAAAGAAAAAATGGAAGCCCAATACAGAAAATTCCTTGACATAATTTGTACCGTCCGAATCAATATACCCCTTGTCAATGTCTTAGCCAGAATACCTAACTATGAAAAATTTCTAAAAGAACTCATAAGCAACAAACACAAGATCGAGCAAATTTCTGCCATTTCTTAAGCGATGAAAGCTCAACAATGATTCAAAATAAAGTTCCACCAAAACTTGGAGAGCCTGGATGTTTCCTGATTCCATGTAATTTTAACAAAGCTTTCTCTTGCAATGCTTTAGCTGATCTTGGTGCCAGCATCAATCTTATGCCATATTCCTTGTATGCAAAACTCTCTCTCGGAACTTTTAAACCTACAAAAATGAGCGTAAGATTAGCCGATAGATCATTCCAATACCCTGTTGGAATAGCTGAAAATGATCTCATTAAAGTTGGTAAATTTACCTTTCTTGATGATTTCGTTATTCTAGAAATGGAAGAAGATAGCAAAATTCCCCTAATTTTGGAACGACCCTTTCTTCACACCGCTGATGCAATAATTCGAGTTAAACAAAAACAACTCACTCTTGGAGTTGGGACTGAACGAATGATTTTTAATATAGACTCTGCAATTAAACACTCTTACTCGAATGATGACACATGTTTTAGTATAGATTTTATCAATGAAATCTTAGAAGAAGATTTCGATGCTCTTCTCGATAAAGGAAGTCGAATATTACATACAATCCAAGGAACGATTCTCGAAGAAAAACTCTTTGCCGAATTTGATGAATTCATAGCAATGACTGCCGATGAAAATTCTAAAAGTGAAACTGACCATCAACACAGATTATAAAATCAAAACATGTCTTGAAGAACCTCTGACAGATCTTGAACTCAAACCGCTTCCAGATAACTTGGAATACATATTTTTGGAAGAACTATCTTTTCTCCCTGTGATTATATCATCTCAACTTTCTGAAGAAAATAAAAACAAGCTCGTATCTGTTCTTAAGAAGCATAAAGACGCATTCGCTGGGAAAACAATAGACATTCTTGAAATTTGGCCCTCTTTCTGCAAGCACAAGATACAACTTTTTGATAACAAGAAGCCGGATTTCTAGAAACAATTAAGATTGAATCCAAACATGCAAGAAGTTTTTAAGAAAGAAATTATGAAACTCTTTGATACCAGTATTATTTATCCAATTGCCGATAGTCCTTGGGTTAGTCCTATTTACTATGTACCAAAGAAAGGCGATATTACAGTAGTCACAAATGAAAACGATGAACTTGTCCCAACAAGAACCGTTATGGGATGGCGAGTTTGTATTGATTATCGTAAATTCAATGAAGCAACTACTAAAGATCCTTTTCCTTTACCATTTATGGATCAAATGTTGTTGTTAAGATCGTTTAAGCTCGAGATTGTTTAGAACTCATCTAGGATATAATAACAAAGATAACAATTTGCACAGCAGAATACAATTAAGAACAATGTTATTAAACAAGGTTTTTTTTCATTAACATTCCATACAAGCCCCAATTCTACTTGATCAATAGTAGAACGGTTACCACCTAATCAGTAACAGAGATTAAGGAAACCTTAATTACCTTGAGGCTACACCATCTAGACATCTACATCTCTACACGTTTTGGTGCACAAACATACTTTTTTGCACACTTAAAACAATACGTCTATGTCTCTTTATATAGAAAGAACATAAGACTTTTACAAAGGAAATCATAATTAAATTAGGAAACATCTTTAATAAAATTAATAGCATTAATCAACATTAATGCTATTATTAGGAAACATCTTTAATAGCATTAATGGCATTAATCAACATTAATGCTATTTAATCTTCCTAATTAACAATTCAATCAACATTAATAGCATTAATCTCCAATTTGTAACTTATCTTCAATCATCATTAACTTGGTCTTTATCTTTTTAAGCAAGTCTTCAATGTTGATCTTATTTCCTTCTTTATTGTATCTTGTAGAATCCTCCATCTTTTGTAGAATTCCATAATGCTTAGTTAGTCCCTCTTGTTTCATTCTTTTGTTCTTTTGTCTCATCAAATATATAAATCCCAACAATCTTCCCTTATTTGATGATGACAAAACAAACAATGTTCTTGCATGAACTTCCCCTGAAGTTGAGATCATGGATCTTTATGAATGAAATAATCTTCCTTTGTAAACTGCTTCCCCTTAAGTTATGCACTCCATGTCATGCCGCCACAGGGCCTATAAGTTGCTTTCATCTCTGTAACCTCTTCCCATTTTTGTCATAATTCAATAGGGAACATATGCAACTTTGATCTTCACAACTACAAACCATATATCAAAACTTCTAATCCAAACTTTCCAATGTCTCAAATTACCCTCCATGACGCATAATAAGAATAATGAATTCAAGCACTAGAAATTTTAAACTAGCAGTAGTAATAATGATGTAGCAGTAGTAATGACCTTTCCCTGAATTTGTGCATGAACATATCCTAATGGTTAAACACTTTGTCAATTAAGCTTCCCCTGAAACCAATATGTTAACCATCTCTTGATTCTTCAAATTCTGTAGGCTTTTTGTAATGATTACTAATGAAGTAAATCTGATATGCCAAACTTGAAACTAAAGTAAAATCCCCCAAATTTGTTACTTAAGCTTGCACTTTTATTGATTGAAGAACAGTGCAGGATACCCTCTTGAAATAATCCACATCGACATCTTTGTGTGACACTTCCAAATCACTATTCACTTAACAAGCACTAATAAATCTACTCACTACTCATAATGAATTTAAACATAGCATTTAAAAATAAATCTACACTAAGCATGGCAAAAATCAAAACAATATTATAAAAATGATAAAATAAAAACTACACTAATTAATTGAAAAAGGAAAGAAAATGGAACCGAATTGGAGACCCGCAATTAAATGAATACCACCCGGTTTACTTAGCTAAAACAACTAATCAAAGTCGGTCTAGCTAAATAAACCATTAAGCTCCGCGCCTCATGAGTAGACCGGTACCAAACATTCAACACAAAACTAGAACTGTTAAAGATATACATATACATTGTTACCACTTAAAGCAATTTGCAAATAATTATTTTGCCCATCAGTGTACTCATCAAACCAAACGTAGATCCAATTTAAAATTTCAACTCAATTGTGGCCCAAAGACCAAATGAGGCCCAATAGTAAAAATGTTCAAACCAAACGAAGGCCAGAAAAACTCAAATGTTCCCAGTTCTATTTTACTCTAAATGAATCGTAGCCAACGAACCATCAATAACAATATAAGCCAAAAAGGATAGATTTAACACTTAAGAGGCTAAATTTAAATCAATAGGCTAATCATTAAAATAGAATAAGCATTCATAATTTTTTTTTCGAAACAAAAAAAAACTAACTAAGCAATCAAAAATAAGAGCTAAACACTTAAAATGACAAATCCATTATGAAACTTAAACAACATACTAAAAATTTGATCAAATATTAGAGAAGACTAAAAAACGAAGACAATTATCAAAGAAGCATACGTACGACACTAAAAAAAAAAAACAAATAAGAGAGCATTTTGACGTATTCGTAAAAACTTGAACCATTTTAAAATTAAAACCAACATGAATAAAAGCAAAACAAGATCAAAAATCTAACAACAATTCTACAAATTAAGAGGTCCTATATTCAATCTAAACGATAAATAAAACATAAACTTAGATGATAAAGTACAAAAAAAACGAGATAAGATAGCGGATTAAGCGGGCTTGAATTTTTAGAATAAAGCTATTATAGCAAAAATGAATCTTACCACCAAAACGATACGCTATTAACTCACAATAATATTAATCTCCCTAATGCAAATTTTAAGCTCATCTTAAATCAAACAGTTATTAAGAATTGTTTGAAAAGAAAATATGAGCTTCTATAAAAACATGAAGGAAAATAAGCACGAAAAATAAGTTATTAGATTAAGCAACACGAAATTAAAGATTAACGAACCAATAAGCAACAAATAACAATTCGAGATATTTAATAAACTTCAAAACAATTTCATTACAACATTCAATTAAAATTTTGAAATAAGCAGGCACAAATAAGCAGGTACAAATAAGCAGAAAAACTAAATAAGCTATTACATATTTGAAATAAGCTAAAATATAAAAGTTACAAAAAAAACTAAACTAACTAACTTTTCTTGTGGGGGAGCGTCCCGACTTATATATCTTCCAAGGGATAAGTTATGAAAAATTGTTATAACCGCCTCCTCCAAATCTGAGCCAATCATTGGCCATCAATACCAATCACACGGATTGAGGTTTTTGAAGAGAGGATCTAGCCGCTATGATGATGCCACGTGTATATTTGTTCGCTTCATTCATATGCCTGCCTTCTAGTCCATTGGATCATTTGCATTTAGAGAAATAAAACACAAAAGTCCTTGCCACGCGTCTAAGCACCATAAGCCAAAATCAAGGTAGTGGAGGGTCACATGATTTATGTGGAATTATTTAGGTGAGCACGTGAGGAAGCAAATGCACACACATTCTCTTTATTTTGTTTTACACACATATCACTTGTGCCATTTTTGATATCAAGATAAAGGGACATGTGGCATTTCATTGGCATATCATATCAACAAATTAGCTCATATGCTCTCACGTGCAAAATACTAGTGGAAAAATATGGAGAAATTTTGTAGCAGCCCAAATAATTCACATGTAGTCTTCGTTTGGAGCATGGGCTCAAATTGGGCCTATATTGGCTTAATGTTGACAATGGGCTGGCCCGGCCCATAAATTGGGTTACAGGCTGGCCCAATAATATCCGAAGGCACCGTTGGTCTAGTTTTTTCGCGCTCTCTCTGATCTTGTGCTTTGTGATGCTCGGTTTTTGTTTGATTGTTGTCCTTATCCTTGAATCCGGTATCTGCACATACACGAAACCACAAAAACAACATATATTATGCAATTTTTATTACGTTTTTTGGTCTTTTGAGGTCATTTTTATTGTGGTAAAATATATGTATAGGAAATAACGATAACCAATTATATAGCATAAATCAGAAAAAGAGATTTAAGATTTTCGAAACCTTAATATGAAGTGAGATGATGAACAACACAATCTAAACCCTAGTTTAGATGATAAACCCAAGTTTACAACTCCAAGAAAACCCTAATTTCACCAAAACCCTAATCTTGAACTTTCTTGGTTTAACACTTGTAAACCTTAAACCAAACCTTATAAACACCTTAGGTTATCTTAGATATCATGTAGGAATGTGTGTAAATGTTATAGATAAATTTTGTATGGATGGTTTATTGTGGTGATTTTGAGCCGTGGCCTTTTAGGAAGGAAAGAGAGGATTTTGTGTTGTTTTCACCTTAGATATGAATATGTGTGTGTGTTATCTAGTCTAAGGCATTATATAATTAGAAGACTAGTCAAGGAACACATTGAGGGAATTAAGGGAAAGTCTTGGTCAAGAGTATGGAATCCTTGCAAGAAATATCTAAATGTTCCTAAAACTAGAGATCATCCCATGAAATTAAGGAGTGATGTTTTGAATTAGATATTTCCTTGTATCCAACTCCATAAATCCGGCCTTATACATATATGTGGTGATATTTGTTTTTAATTTTGAGTATTGGGTACAATTGTGGGTATTTGTTGAAGCGTAGAAAAGTTTTGGTGGTTCCGGGTATGCCTAAACGTATTTTATTGTGAAACGTAAACACTTTACGTAACCAATAAAAATAAAATGAACAAAGTTATTAATTATCCTCAAAATAATTACTTAACACTTTCTTGATGTAAACATTTAATTATTTCATGCCCGTTTTCATTGAATGATAATTTTTAGCTTACACGATTTAACTTAACGATAATAAATTAAAAGCAAATGCGTACAACACTAAAAATAAATAGTGAATTTATTGACATTGTAAATGACCCTAAAACATGGGGTGTTATAGTCTTCCACCATTAAATGAGCCTTGTCCTCAAGGCTTACGATGCGATACTTGACGACGGTGCGGTCTTTGCGAATAAGTATGGATACTTCCTCCAGAATTGATCTTCACGCTCCCATGTGAACTCAGGATCTCTCCTGGAGTTCCATCGGACCTTGACAATTGGAACACGGCTTTGTCTTAACCATTTGACTTCTCTATCCATAATTTCTATAGGTTCCTCGACAAACTGAAGCTTGTCATCAAAGTGAAGTCCATCCAACGGAATAGCTAATGGTTCGTCGGCATAACACTTCTTCAAGTTGGATACATGAAACGTATTGTGAACCCTGCTCAGCTCTTGTGGAAGCTCAAACTTGTAAGCAACGTCTCCAACCTTTTCCAACACCTTGAAAGGTCCAACACATCTAGGGTTTAACTTCCCCCGTTTGCCAAAGCGTACTACTCCTTTCCCAGGCGAAACCTTAAGCATCACTCTATCTCCAAAATTGATATCCAGTTATCACAAGCTTGATTCATATAGAATCTTGCAAGTCACCTACCAAGATCTTGTTTGATGTTGGCTCAAGCAGGATTTCCATCTTCACTATGAATACTTAAGTATCACTCGGATGTTCTGGCAAGATCTCAAGGATAATGCGTAGGACTCTTTGTTACAACTTGTGAACTTTATGGTGTTCAACAAGAGTATTTTGACATTGTGTCCTAATGAGATTTATAATTTGATCTCTTCTGGCTCTAGACTCGATTTGTGCACTTTTGGTTTTAGTAATCGGAGGCTGGAGCAGACTGCCACCTATTCAATATTAACAATCTCAGAGTGAGATGTTAATAGATAACGTGTGTATCTCCATGACAAATGAGACAAGTTTCTTTTGAGAGAAACCCGAATGGCTGGGAAGGGTTGTGCATTGCATCACTGGGTCCATGACGACTTTCTTCAATATCAACAATCATCATTGTGATTTTGATAGATTATGTATTGA
The DNA here is from genome assembly GCA_026074375.1 of Tanacetum coccineum. Classification (NCBI taxonomy): domain Eukaryota; kingdom Viridiplantae; phylum Streptophyta; class Magnoliopsida; order Asterales; family Asteraceae; genus Tanacetum; species Tanacetum coccineum. Next base: position 68,574 of record BQNB010017564.1, read on the forward strand.
CCCGGTTTCTGCCTAAGTTGTTTGGAGGGCTTCTTTCTTTTCACCCTTTATCCATACATTTCTTTTTCATTCTTCAACCCCTTCAATGCTTACCAAGACGTCATTACTAACACCTTGTTGTGATTGTTCCAGTGTTAGCTCAATCTTAGTCGGCATTTTTCCCTTATACACATTCTTCTCCATTCATACCTAAGGACTGCTATTTCTAACTATGGAGTGTCCTTGGGTAGATCCCTCCGGTTCTGGTTGGATCGTAGGACTTATACCTAACCTAACCACCTTATGACTTCAGAATCGTCGTGAAATTAATAGGTTGTTGGGTATAGAGATCGAACCATAAAACCATTTTCTGACATTGTTATTTTCAAATACTCCCCCTACACATGTGCTCCGAGATTCGAAATTGTTTAGCACATGAAGGAAAGAGTTGCACTTAGAGTCTTAAAGATCACATTCTTCTATATCATATTTTAATCACATTTTCTCCCCTTATTTTAAATAATAAAACACTTAGTATTTGAAATACCAATTGATTAAAATTTGACATGAAAAATTCCATGGGGAGAAAAATTATACTACGATATTGCATGAATTCATTTTCCGGATAGCTCCCCTTCAACAGTATATGTAGGATACCAATATTTATTAAAACTTGACATTGGAATAAAAAATTGATATGACACCACAAAATGTTGAAGACGGAGTGAGATGCCTTAGTGAACAATGTATATTAATAATTGACATTATAAGTTTTTCACAAAATATGTTTGGATACATAAAATTGACATTTATGAGATGTATCCAACACATTAAAAGACTTTGTTTTAGAAAGCTCCCCCTTAGAAATTGATTCACATAAAATGACATTCTTCGTACTTCAATTCTTTGAAAATTATTCGGGGAAGAGAGTGTTGAACACACAATTTTAACAAATACCACTTTTTATAGAAAAATACCACAAATTATATTATAGACAATTTTGACATTGAAAGTTCTTTTTTAAAAATTGTGTTCAACGATTTAAAAAAAACACATGATAGAAGACTTATCTTCTATTTTTAGAGTAAGCGCACTGAAGCGTACACTAGTCTATTACATTCGGGACTGAGTTATGCACTGAAATGTACATAAGTCATAGAGAAAAATTTAGAAATGACATGTTTTGAAA
>BQNB010017565.1:0-68680 GCA_026074375.1 Tanacetum coccineum
TCGATTTCCTTATAGCAAGGTCCTGCATAAAAGATTAGAAGACAAAAGTACAATTCCTATCTCGGTTATACAATGGTTAAAATGCAGGAAAATAATTAAACACACAAATGTACATGGATCAATACGCTGTATCCGAAACCTTAGGATACACCGTATTGTTCCTGTAAAAACAATTAAAATTTTAAAGTAATGAAAATTAAATTACAGACTGATAACATCTAGACACATCCATACGTCGTATCCAGAGGGGTTCGATACGCCGTATGGAGTGTCTGGGAAGACAGACTCGTGCAAACAATTTAAAAATAGTTCAAACAAATTAAAAACGACCGGGTTAATCATGTCCTCGATTGTCATTAAGTTTGACTTTTTCCTTTCCTTCTTCATCGGGTGTTTCCACCACCCATCCCTCATCAATGATACGTAAAAGTTCTCGATAAGCGTCGAGGTTGTCCTTTGAGTGGTTGAGGTACTCGGACTCTTTTATGGCAATGTACTCTTCGTCAGCATTGAATGAGTACTTCGTCATCTCGAATCTCCTGATTTTGAAAACTGATTGTTCAAGAGTGGGATCATCCCTGCGTTCATCATGTCCTCGATTGGCTTAGTACCGGTGTTACTTGTGTCATAATTTCAACCAAAGATATTATTAATCTCAAGATAAGGGTCATGAGCCTTTTCAGTTTTGATGTTTGCATATGATTTCTGACCATAACTTTCTGAACGAGTGAATGGTACGACTTCATGAGCATTAATCTTCCACCAACATTCTTGTAGCCTTACAAGCACATTTTGTAACAACCCGAGTTTCAGGTCAACGTTTATCCCGAGCTATATGATTCGCTAGAATCTATATATATACGTAATAATAAAATATATAATATGATGGAAAGTTACCAAATTACCCTTGAGGACAAAAGTAAAAAGGAAAATCTTCAAAATATATATAATATAATACGTATATAAACCGGGAAGTATGATTCCCGAGTCGTTTTCCTAACGATTTATGAAATTGAAACCACGTTCTTGTTTGGACAATGATTTGAATGGAAACAAAGATTGATTTGACTATCTATAACTACTAATTAAAAACAATACTTAAAATAAGCAAGCAAAAGCAATTAATGCACAAAATCAATTAACGGGAACAAATAAAAAGCGACAAGTAAGCAACTATACTAAATTTAACTCCTAAAAAATGCAAATAAAATTCTTAAACCTAAATTAAGGCAAAAGAAAATTTTAGGAAAAAGAAAATTATTTTTTTGATTATTTTTGTATTTATTATGGATTAAAAACTAATTACATCTATTTAAATCCTAGAAAATAGCAAATTAAATCCTAAAAATTCTAAAAAATGATTTTTAAACTTAGAAAAGTCTAAAATATTATAAAAATTCAGAAAACTATTTTTAACTACTTTTTATAATAAAGTCCTATTTTTAAAACTTAAATTAAAAAGTGAAAAATGAAATTAAAAATCTAAAAGTGATAAAAATGATTTTAAAGTTTGTAAAACTATAAGTAATTATTCTAATACTAAAAACTATTTTTTTGAATTTTTAAAAATTATTTTTCTATTTTTTATGTATTTTCGAAACTTTTAATCTAAGAAAAATTCTAGAAATTAATCTAATGAAAGGAAAAATACCAAAAATTTAGGAAAAGTCCTTAAGGCTACCAAGAACAAGGGAAAAATGGAAATAAACCCCCAGCTTATCTAATAAGCTGGGAAAAAGTTTACAAGGCTACGACTTATATTAAGGGCTTTAGAATAAAAAAATAACAATAACTATTAAATTGAAAGAATGGAGAATGGATGAGCTATTGAAACATAGTGGTAAGGTGTGTGTGTTGTGTGCTAGAGGTCACGGTTTCAAGTCCCACTAACACCCTTTTTGTATATTTTTTTATTTTTGAAAACTCAAAGAACAAAAGTTGTAGATTGAGCTTTTTAAGCAACTTTAACAAAGACACTATAAGCTCAATCTCAAAATTAAGCTCACAAACAGCTTATAAAGCTGGCTGTTACAGAAACTTAGCTTTTGAGAGCTAAAAAGCTATGTTCCACTCAAATAAGCACACATATCTCAAATAAGTACTAATCTTGAAACCAAAAGATGATTTAGAAAGCCTATAATGTCTAGAAGCTAAGTCTAATAAGCTAATTAACCTAATTATACTAAAAGCTAACTGAATCTAATGATCTAAATACCAAACTCAGGAAATAACTCTTTAAGCTCAAAAACTAATTAAGCTAAATTGCACAATAAGCTACTTCAGAAGCTAGGCTTATGAAAACTTATCAATCTACTACTAAGCTATGAATCTAAATCATAAAAACAGATACTATAAGCTAAAAATTTAAAATTAGAAGCTAAGAACTACTTACTACTGTTTTTGGTTTTTTTTTAGAATTTTTATGAATTTGAAAAGCTAGTTTACCCTAGAGAATAAGCTAGAATTTGAAAAGCAAGCTTTAATCTATCTTGACTAACATGTAAGCTACAATCCTACTGAATTTTAGCTTATAAATCCTACTTAAGCTACTTAAATTGTGATCAAAAAGGACTGCTGTTAGGAACTGCAGTAAACCCTTATCTGATGCACTTGGCAAATGGGCTAAACCAAAATGCAGGTGACCTTAAGGGTCAAACCTGTTTTGGACACACCCAATTAGTGTGAATGAACACTTAGCAACCAAAATCCAAGCTTAGAGAAGCTTGGATCAAAAACTACCTAGCTATCTTAAGAAAATAACCTCCCCTGGTGCAAAATAGAACACATTGCTCCTCAAAATGTTTTTAAGCACAAACTAAACCTACAAACCTTATCAACACTTAATTAATTATGAAATCCAAGCTGACCAAAGTATAAACACCAAATTACTTTGACTTTTTGAGGTCAAACTATACTAAACCAAACACTCCTTTAGAATGACAAATACCATTTTAGCTTATGAAATTAAGATTTTAAAACTCAAAACTTAACTACCAGATTGCATACAGCGTATAACAACCTAAATAAACTTATTTCAAAAAGCAAATAAGAAAGGAACAAAGATCTACAAGCTAAGCTAATATTTTTGGTTTTTTGACGATTTAAAACAAAATTCAAAGAAAACTAAGATCTAATCTATTAAAACTAAAAACAGATGATCAAATATCCTTAATAAACTCAATAACACACATATAAGCTCAAATAAGCAAACATTTAAGCATAATAAGCAAATTTATACTAGGAAATTTAAAACAGCAAGAGTAAATGAAAACTTACAAGTTGCCTTAGCTCAACAAAGGCTTATAAGGCTCAAAGAGCTTATCAACAGCTCTAGCTTATCAATGATAAGCTAGTAAAAGTCCATATGAGCCCTTCCAGGTTAAGCTCGTCTTCCTTAAGTCCAAAATCCATTAAGCAAGGGTTAATGATCTTATTTTAATGTTCTAGTAGATTAGATGATTAATTAAGCTCAAATCTAAGCTTAGAGACTTAGATGAGCTTTTATGAGCTTATGAGAAGCTTATCCAACAATAACAGCTTATTAAACCATATTTGAAGAAAAATGAGCTTATGAAAGAGTTAAGAGCTTAATAAGAAACTTTGTATTATGTAGAAAAAGACTGATTACAATACTTGAATTTATAAATTACATTAAGAGATCACTAGCTAAAATATTTTTGAAAGAAAAATTACATAAGCTAAATAAGCTGAAAAATGAAAAAAACTCTCCTTTGGTGTGTGTGAGTGTGAGGCTTTATATAGCCCTCAGCTGAAGCTTCTAGGTCATCATAGCCCTTGCACGCTCCTTGCACGCTCCTTGCAATCCTATCCTTTCAATCATTTCAATCATTGGATGTCTATTGTGGTCCGTTGGATTAGATTTAGCTCACACGGAATGCCAGCGTGGCAATCCGTGATTGTGACACCTTGTGCTTCTTTTGTGAGTAGCCCGAGTGTAAAAAAAATCCCATTTCCCTTGTGCTTCTTGTCAGACCACGTGTCCACTCTCTTGGGGATTGACCAATAACATTCTCTCAATGATGTTTAACCCTGCCAGCTTGTACTTTGCTACTTGAATTGACTATTCTCACCCTTAATTAGCAATTGCCCTTTGATTTGACCTTGTGGTAAATTGGGGAAGAGGGATGAACAGTAAAACTGTTTCCCGCTTGTTTTAACTGAAAAGGGGGGGTAGGGGTGAAGTTTGACTAAGGGTTTTGGGTTGTTGACTTGGGTTGGGTAATGGGCTTGGTTTTATTATTTTAAGGAGTTGGGCTCAGGGTTATGGGTAAATCGTTTTAAGGGTTTAACTTTAGTTGACCAAGGGTTGACTACTGATTGACTGAGGATTGACCTTTTGACCTATCTGCTACCAACTTCCCGGCTCTTGTACACTCTTCTCCGTCTCGTGCCCGTGTTTGTCCGGTTTTAACCATTTTCTTGAGATTTTTGCAATATCCGTACCTACACAATCACAAAGACAAAACAAGAAATATACAAGCATTTTAAGCACAATTTTGTCTTTTTAGGGCCATTTTTGACATAAAACGGATATGTGTTTTTACACATATCAAAATTCCCCAAACTAAGCGATTGCGTGTCCTCACACAATATTATATGCTCTATAACCAAATACCTCAAAACTTTCCCAACTAAACCTTTGAAAAGTAGCAAAGAATTTTGTAGAGAGAGTTAAAAAATCACAAGTTATAAAACACCCTATTTTCCTATTTTTCTAAAACTTTTTTTTATATATTAATAATATAACTGAGATTATTTCGCCTTTCGTTATTTCCATAACTGTTAGGGATCATAGAACAAGATGCATTTCGATCCGAGAATGCCCCAAAAAGGATAAATTCATCGTCCCCGACTTTTCACTTATCCAAACCAAGCTTAAAATGAAATCACAACTAAATATCAGTAAAGATGCTAACACTACTCATATTTGCAACTTGTGAACTTTTCACTCCCGACATTTATTATATCTTAAGTGAGTGTGCTGTTTTGAATTTCAACCATGGATCAACGTTTTGCAACATATTATGCTTCACGTTCTACCTTAGAATAATGAGTTTGAAGGCGAGATCATCCCATGTAGCGACTTTCGTCTCGGCACATCCCAACCTTGCGGCTAAGTGACCAGGCTTTTGACACCCCACAGAGACTAGTATCGGGACTCACGGACCTTAGGTTTCAAAAACTCTCAGGTTTCCCGAATATTCATAGCTTATAAAATAGAATAGTCAAAGTGCAAAAGCATATTTGAATTTAACAAAAAGAAATCTATTTATTAATTCACACTTAAAATTAAACATTTATGCAATTGTAACCCTTGACCTTTTAGAAGGCTGCAACATCGGTTGTGAGCCGGCAAGATGCAGCAAACTTTTATCAGTCTCGGATTTTTATTCTTACTATGGGCTTTCTTTAGAAGACTACCACATCGGTTGTGAGCCGGCAAGAGGTAGTAAACTTTTATCAACCCACAGCTTTTATTATTATATTTTTTATTTTATCATTTTTTATCATTCATATTTTTTCATTTTTATTTTATATATAGAAGATTCTTTTTGAAAATTCAAGTATAAATTTGAAAACTAAGGACTAATTTTTTTGATATATATTACATATAATAAATTGTGATTTAAAGTTTTATGCTTAAAGAGCTCGATATTACCGGTTAAAGAGCGTATGGAGAATAAAAGCAACAAGTTAATACATGAGCTCTTAAGATTTCACCAAACTAATCCTTGGTTTGCATCCTACTCATACCTATTTCTTTCATTTTTCGGTTCTTTCGCACTATTGCGATCGCTTAGCCTATAAGTTAGAATCAATGTAGATGCTCAACTCGCTCGATCGGGTCAAAAATTTTACTCTTTTTCTACCAAACAAGAAAGTCAAATTTTTTGACGTAATCTTTTTTTATTTTTGAAAATTTTATATTTTTCATATTTTTGAATAATTTTTGGTGGGAACGGGGGTAAGTGAGAACAACGCGGTAAAAAGTAGAAAGATCATATCGAAGATTACTAACCATACTAAAATCAAACATTGTCCTCAATGTTTCCTAGCCTAAGACTTAAAAACCCTATACTAGAACTCAAAAAGGTCGAATGCATAACTCAAACATGAAGAAAGTATCACAAATATCTTAAGCCGTTTATAAAGTGTGCTATAAGATAAATGTTAGACGATAATAATCTTTAGGATATCAGATTTCCCTAAACTATTGGCAAGTAAAGGCTAGGAAGCTCGAGTGGACCGGGACAAAACACCGAACACGAGAGACTTCAGAAAATTTTGGGTTTATCCTACAAACAATCACAAGTACAAACAACAATCACAAAGAACGGAAGAGTACAAGGCTCCTTAAAATACATTAGAAATAAGAAAGAAAATATAAAATGGATAAGCATGGGGTGCCTACCACGAAGCGCTTTGTTTTTAATAACCGAGTCACATAGCTTGACTCGATCTCCGAATTCATTCATCCTTGGAGAGAGTAAATGGAAGAGAAAATCTCAATCAGGCTTTCATTAATGTTTGGACAAATATTAAAGCACATGAAAGTTCCATCCTGATGAGATGCCACCGGCTCTAAGTGGAGATACCGGGGTCAAAAATGGTATCCTCATTTTTGGTGGAGAAAAGTAAGGGAGAAAACTCGGGGTAAGTGAGATATGGAAGGAAAATCCAAGTGACAAATGTGAAGGAATTATCAACTTCAACATCAATCTTACCTCCCCCCGGGTCAAAACATTCATCTTCATTAAGCTCGTCAACATTGTTTATCACTGGTGCATCGGGCTCAATATTGAAGGTTAAACATTCACGAGTGGAATCATTGTTAAGCAAGTTGTCAATAATATCCTCTTCTGAGTCAAAATCACTTTCAATACCTGGTGGTATCGAATCATCTGGTCCGGAAAATATATCAATCTCTTCCCAATTGGGGTCACTATCCTCAATGCGAGTAGTAGATATGGGAAGAGACTCGATGATTGTATGAAAATTTTCCGGTGATTGGGAAGATGAATTGCTACATAGCAACGACATTCGATTGATGTAATCCTCGTGCTCTCTAACAATTCCTGAAGGAATCGTGATAAGTTCACCGGTGAACTCATGGTGAAGAGGATCACTCTTGGGAGAAAATTTTATCAAAGGTTCATTCTCTGGTTCATTCCTAAGTTGTTGTGGTTCATAATCGAAAAACACTTCAAGAGAAAGATTATGGGTAGTATCCTCACTAAGCAAACTCTCAAGATATAATACGTCTCCTCCTGAGTCATAATAACCTTCATTATATGTAGGAACTTCGATAGCTAGAAAAACATCGATCTCATCATTATCGCCTCCTAGATTGAAACACTCAGCCTCATCATTCGTTTTACATTCCAAATCAAATAAATCATCATTCTCTTCGAAAGGTGGATCATCGTGGAGTAGAAACTCAATGTCGTCTCTTGGAATAAGACTCTCATCTTTATTAGAATCAGAATGAGGTGTGACTAGGAAGGTCGACTCATCAAGGTTGGAATCATAAGAATCCTTGCACTCGATATCCTCTAATTCTTCATTAAAAAGAGGGTTATTGAAATTGACATCAAATTTGAAAAGAGGGTTAGAGAAAGTCACAGAATTATCACGTGGAACCTTGATGGAAGAGAAATCATCACACGAATGTAAATCATTCTTACTATTACTCCTGGATGTTTCCTCAGATTCTCTTGGGATTGGGACAATTTCCTCAGTAGTAAAAGTAATAAGGTGTTCGTCCCCCATTATGAGAGAATCCTTGGGTTTAATTGACGGTAAGGTGGATGTGATTGCAAAAACCGAAGAAACTTGAGGTGTTTTGTTTGAATGAAACCTGCTCTTTTTGAAAATAACTCTAAAATTCTTCAAACAAGGCATGATACGAGTTTGGCGTTTAATTGTCGACTATGCGAGATTCTTCACTTTCTGCTTTTCTTTTTCATTGTTGACATCTTCCGATGGAGGTGGGCAAACTTGAGTGGGTTCGTCGGTAAACATTTTGAAACTATCCTTGCATGCGTCATTAACCATTTTGATTGACTCGTTTTTATGCTTTTGAGGATGTTTTGATGTGCCATTGACATGAAAAGTTATTTGTTCATTTCCGTCCCTTAAAACAAGCTCTCCTTCGTATACATCAATTAAAGCACGGCTGGTTCTCAAAAAGGATCTCCTAAGTATGAGAAGAACTCGAGATCGGCTTCGAAATCGACAACAACAAAGACGGTAGGAAAATGGAAATTCCCAACTTTGACAAAAATATCTTCGGCGGGTCCTTTAGGATGAGTAATCGATCGGTCCGCTAACTCTAAAATCATTCGAGTTGGTGTAAGATCAGGCAGAGAAAGCTTTTTCCAAATAGAAAGAGGCATAAGATTTATGCTTGCGCCAAGATCGGCCAAGGCGTGGCATATATCCATTCCTGGGAAATTACATGGAATAAGAAACTTGTCGGGATCTCCAAGCTTTTCGGGAAGCTTTTTAAGAAGCATCGCCGAGCAATTCTCATTTAACGGTATCTTAGCTAACTCAAACAACGTTTCCTTATTCATGAGCAAACTCTTAATCGTAGGAGCAAATCTTGGCATCAAAAGTAAAGCATCCGCGAAACTAATGTCGAAGCGCAAATCTTGAAAGATTTGGAAGATCTTCTCCATTTGATTTGAAGCTTTGTCACGGGACTTTTGATCATCACGTCGTGAAGGATATGGGATATTTGGCTTAGGTAAACTCTTCAGAATATCAGATTCCAGAATGGGAGTGGTTTTAGGCAAAGTCTTCGGAACATCGGGTTCCGAAATAGAAATGGGGATAACCGGAGGTGGGATTTGAGCGGTACTTCCTTGGAAATTTGTTTGCTCTTTATCCGTTGTCTCCTCGGTTTCTCGTTCCACTACCTTTTTAGGAAAAGGATTAGTACGAATCGAGGGTCCCTCATAAGCAACACCACTTCGAGTAGTGATCGCTTTCATCTCACCCTTCGGGTTTGGGATTGTGTTACTCGGAAGAGTACCCGAAGTTGAGGCTTGATTTTGAAAGAAACTTCCTAAAATACTCCGCATGTCAATATTCAAATTTTTCCTAATATTTTCCTCTTGTTTAGTTAATGTGCTTCTTATTTCATTGATTTGACCTTGCATATTTCTCACAATTGACTCATTAGCTTTCATATAACTCGTGATTTCGGATGGAATCCCTTGTTGAAATTGGTTATTATTATGAGCTTGAAAAGGTTAGTTTTGAAATCCTTGATTTTGAAAATTCGGCACATGATTAACTTGATTTTGAAAACCTTGATTTTGATGAAAATTGTTTCCCCGATTGAAATTGTTTCCTTGAACATGATTCTGATTAAACCTATTTTGACCATTGTGTTATCCCACTAGTTTAATCCATTACACAACTATAATCTATACCAAGATGCTAGAAAATAAGATGGAATCTTAAAGAGAGAAATTAGAGAGAGAGAAACAAGAAGATTAGATAGAAAATGGAGAGTTACAAAAGATAGAAAAGTAACCAACACCCTTCACCAAGTGTGGTGATCCACAAGTTACACAACTCTGCTCGACCGCTTTTACGGGTACGGGAGCTTGGGCTTTCTGTTTGTCGATAAGCATAGTCTTCATCATATTCTTAAGTTCAGAAACTTCGGTTGTAAGAGTAGCAACATCTAGTGAAATTCCAGGGGTAGATAAATTCGAACTTACTTTAGCAAACTGCATTGTATCGGTGAATTACGAACCCTTGACTTTAACTCCGATAATTCACAAGCATCACGAGGCACGTAACCCAAAAAAGTTTCCACCCGCAGCAAAATCAAGCGAATCTGATCATTAGCTTTCAAGCATTGTAAAACGTAACTAATAGATGTAATTATGAAAATCCTGATGTGGGCATGCTCGAGAAGATCATTCAATCGTTCCCCAAGCCTCGTAAAACAATTCGTCAAAACTTTTTGAAATCTCTTGAATTCGTTACGAAGATTTTGTCGTTTGAAGGAGAATAAAGATTAATGAATTTTGAAACAAGATCATCCCATGTCAAATTGATACGAGTAGGTTCCTTTTCTAGCCAAATCTTCACATGAGAAATATCGGATTGAGCATGTGGATCCACTTTATCATACCGAACAAACTGTTGTTTTGAACAAATTTACTCAAACCATGCTTTAACTCAAAATTAGCATTGATTTCAGGAATTACAATTGCATCCTCGTACCCCTCGGTGGGTGCTTGGAGCAATTGTGTCATAGTCCGGTTATCGGCCATCGAACTAGGGGGAGGATTAACAGAAAAGGTTCTTCAAATTAAATGGTTCTACCACAGCCGGTTGGGCTTTGTATAGTTGACGGTATACAGTTGCGGATTGAGACGAGTGCGCATGCACAAAGTAGAAAAAGAAAATTTAAACTATTTTTTTTTAATTTTATAATTTTTTTTAACACACTATTTTAACGGATAACGAAAAGATAACTTAAACCAAATAATCAAATTTACTTCACGGTAGCTCTTAAAATTTTTACTTTTTAAGGTGAGCCGTATTTCGTAAATGACACAAATGATAAGTTTTTAAATCTTTGATCGATTGGGAACATACAATGGATAATACCTTCAATGAATGTATTATTTGATGGTGTTCTTTTACCAACTTTGTTTATTTTATATATATATTTTTTTTAATGGACAATTTTTTTTCTATATTTTTTATATGATAATTATACTAAAAGAAAAGAAAAATATTTTTTACTTTTTATATTTTATAATTTTTTATTTTGATTTTTTAACAAAAACAAAACTTTCAAAAACGAAAGGGTCTTCAAATCACGATCAACAAACTTCAAACGAGAGAATCTTAATCACAAATCCCCGGCAACGACGCCAAAAATTGATTCGTCAGAATCTATATATACGTAATACTAAATTATATAATATGATAGAAAATTACCAATTTACCCTTGAGGACAAAGGTAAAAATGAAAATCTTCCCAAATATATATAATATAATACGTATATAAACCGGGAAGTATGATTCCCAGGTCGTTATCCCCCAATGATTTGTGAAATTGAAACCACGTTTGATGTTCGGACAATGATTTGAATTGAAGACAAAGATTGATTTGATTATTTACTTTTAAAAATTAAAATAAACAAATTAAACAATTAAGACAAAGACAAATAAGGGGAAACCAAATTTTAACTAAAAACGCAAAACAAGGACCCAAAAGGAGGTCAAAAACCTAAATTTTCTAAAATAAACCAACTAAATTTTTTTCTTTTTAAATGCGGACTGCTATAGAATACAATGTAATTTAAAGAGAACAACACACTTAGAACACAAAACAGAGTTAAGAAACGAGCTCTCTTCAAAATTAACGTAAAAACGAGAAGGGAACAAATCTCGTTCTATCAAAAGTCGAAATTTTATGCAAACATAGACCCTACGAAAGCACAAACCTAATTTTCCTATAAACTTTATACGATCCAAAGAAATTTTTCTAAAAAAGATTTATATTTTTTGATTATTTTTCTATTTTTTAGAGATGATTTTTTAAAGTTTTGAATGAAAATAAATGTTTTAAAATACAAACTATCTAACAAAATCAAGAAAAATTAACAGAGAAATAAGCTTATACTAAACAGAACCTAGAAAAAAAAGCTAGAATCCACAGCTTATCGAATAAGCACTGTAATAAGCTTAAAACAGCATATAGACTTAAAAGGAAAAACGTGTATAAAGAATAAATGTGTAAAGAGTCTAACGAAAAGGAGCCCAAGGGCGGCAGTGTAGTGAGTGTGGTGTGGAGTTGTTAAAAGGGTTGAAAGTTTTGAGGACGGGGGTTTCGAGTCTTGCTCACCCCCGATTTTCACTTGCCCCCTTATTTTTATTAAAACTTACTAAAAGCAAAGTTTTAGTAAGATCTCTAAAAGTATGCATCTTAAATAAAAGCAAATTTTTATGAAAAGCCCTAAATAAGCTAGAAATTAGCTGAAAATGATGACAGATTACTTAACTATGTTTTTGGCTTTTTCAAATATTTAATTGTTCTAAGCTCTAAAAAAGCTAACTAAAAAAGATATACTAGAAATTATAAGCTATTATCATACTAAAGCTCCCAAAATCATAATGCTTACAAGGAAGGAAAAAGGCGAAAAAACAAAAGCTATAAGCTGAAATCTCAATAAGCACTTATGAAAAATTAAAAACCAAACAGGCCTTAAGGGCACTTTGAACTTAAATTTAAGCTCTCAAATAAGTTCTTCGGGAGTTGAGACTTAGATTTTTGGAAAGCTTAGATCAAAAACTCTATGAAAATACCTTTAGAAAGGATATTGGACATTGAGAGCTTATAGAAAAAGCTCAACCAATTAGACAAATCAGACAGCTTATGCTGTCTTTGGATTTTTAGATGAAAAGAAAAACAACTGATTTTGAAAGCTAAAACAGATGATGAATTAAACTATATTTTGAAAACTAATTGCACACTTGTAAACTATGGGATAAAAGCTACCTATATGTTGAATACCAAAAGCTAAAACCTATTTAATCCTACTTAAAATGAAACTAGAAAATGACTGTTTTACTAAAATGACTGCTAATGCAGATGACACTTAACCATAACTTTTAAAACCTTTTAGTGCAGACCTTAGGAAACATTTTTAATACTCAATTAACACCAACCTAAGAATAATTCCAGTAATGAAACTAAGAACATATAAAGTGATAATAACAACTAAACTCTATTGAATCACTAAGAGCTATAATGACAGATGACAAACTCACAAATTTAAAGCCTAAACTAGAAAACCTATGAAAACTTTACTAGACCTAATAAACTTACTAATCCTGCACTTTTTAACCTCTCTGAATGATTCAAAACCAAATCAAAGGAACAAAAGGGCTCAAGCAGTTTTAACTCATGTTAGTACTGCTAGTCCCAAACACCCCTTTAACTACCTTAAATTCCATTTAAACTTATGAAAATGCAATCCAAAGCTCAAATCTAAATAACCAGATAATAAACAACTTATATCAGACCTAAAAAGCTAAAAACACTAATCCAATAAGCTACTAGCTACACTAATATTTTTGCTTTTTTGATGATTTAAAACAAAATTCAAAGAAAACTAAGATCTAATATATTAAAACTAAAAACAGATGATCAAATATCCTTAATAAACTCAATAACACACATATAAGCTCAAATAAGCAAACATTTAAGCATAATAAGCAAATTTATACTAGGAAATTTAAAACAACAAGAGTAAATGGAAACTTACAAGTTGCCTTAGCTAAACAAAGGCTTATAAGGCTCAAAGAGCTTATCAATGATAAGCTAGTAAAAGTCTATATGAGCCCTTCCAGGTTAAGCTCCTCTTCCTTAAGTCCAAAATCCATTAAGCAAGGGTTAATTATCTGATTGTAAGGTTCTAGTAGATTAGATGATTAATTAAGCTCAAATCTAAGCTTAGAGACTTAGATAAGCTTTTATGAGCTTATGAGAAGCTTATCTAATAATAACAGCTTATTAAACCATATTTGAAGAAAAATGAGCTTATGAAAGAGTTAAGAGCTTAATAAGAAACTTTGTATTATGTAGAAAAAGACTGATTACAATACTTGAATTTAGAAATTACATTAAAAGATCACTAGCTAAAACATTTTTGAAAGAAAAATTACATAAGCTAAGTAAGCTGAAAGATGAAAAAACTATATATCCCCCTGTGTGTGTGAGTGTAAGGCTTTATATAGCCCTCGGCTGAAGCTTCTAGGTCCTCATAGCCATTGCACGCTCCTTGCAATCCTGTCCTTTCAATCATTTCAATCATTGGATGTCTATTGTGGTCCGTTGGATTAGATTTAGCTCAGACGGATTACCAGCGTGGCAATCCGTGATTGTGACACCTTGTGCTTCTTTTGTGAGTTGCCCGAGTGTAAAAAAATCACATTTCCCTTGTGCTTCTTGTCAGACCACGTGTCCACTCTCTTGGGGATTGACCAATAACATTCTCTCAATGATGTTTAACCCTGCCAGCTTGTACTTTGCTACTTGAATTGACTATTCTCACCCTTAATTAGCAATTGCCCTTTGATTTGACCTTGTGGTAAATTGGGGAAGAGGGATGAACAGTAAAACTGTTTCCTGCTTGTTTTAACTGAAAATGGGGGGTAGGGGTGAAGTTTGACTAAGGGTTTTGGGTTGTTGACTTGGGTTGGGTAATGGGCTTGGTTTTATTATTGTAAGGAGTTGGGCTCAGGGTTATGGGTAAATCGTTTTAAGGGTTTAACTTTAGTTGACCAAGGGTTGACTACTGATTGACTGAGGATTGACCTTTTGACCTATCTGCTACCAACTTCCCGGCTCTTGTACACTCTTCTCTGTCTCGTGCCCGTGTTTGTCCGGTTTTAACCGTTTTCTTGAGATTTTTGCAATATCCGTACCTACACAATCACAAAGACAAAACAAGAAATATACAAGCATTTTAAGCATAATTTTGTCTTTTTAAGGCCATTTTTGACATAAAACGGATATGTGTTTTTACACATATCAAGAATCTGTAGAGGCTAGACTAGATGTGTATAAAAAGAATGAGACTGTTTTTAAGGATGACATAAAGATTTTAAAACTTGATATTATGTTGAGAGATAATGCACTAACGGAGCTTAGAAAGAAATTTGAAAAGCTGAAAAAGAAAGAGATTATTTAAAACTTACCTTAGAAAAGTTTGAAAATTCATCTAAGAATCTAAGCAAACTGTTAGATAGTCAAATATGTGATAAGTTCAAGTCTGGTGTGGGGTATGATAGTCAAGTGTTTGACAGTCAAGTATTTGATAGTCAGGTGAATGATAGGTACAAAACAGGTGAAGGGTATCATGCTGTTCCTCCTCCCTGTATTGGGAACTTCATGCCCCCTAAACCTGATTTGGTACTTGCCGATAAGGATGAATATGTATTTAGTGAGTTAGCAACTAGTGTACCTTCAGCTGCAACTAGTGAAGTTAAGACTAGTGTGTCAAAACCTAAGTCTGTTAGTAAACCACTTATTGAAGACTGGATATCTGACAGTGAGAATGAGAATGAGACTAAGTCTAAGTCTGGACAGAGAAAACCTAGTAATGCTAAAGTAGAATTTGTTAAATCTTATGAGCATGTGAAATCACCTAGGGAGTCCGTTAAGAAGGTAGAGAACAATAAGCAAACTAAATACCCTAAGAAAAATAGTCAAAGTCCTAGAGGTAATAAGAGAAACTAGAATAATGTGATGACTCAGAAATTAGGAAGTAATTTTGAGTTTAAAAATAAAGCTTGCTATGTACGTGGCAGTTTTAACCATTTGATCAAAGATTATGATTTTTTATGAAAAGAAAATGGTGGAAAAACCTGTCTGGAATAATGCTAAAAGGGTGAATCACCAAAATTCTCAAATAATAACTCACCCTCATCTAAAAAGAAATTTTGTTCCAAGAGCAGTCTTAATGAAATCTGGCTTTAAAACACTTAATACTGCTAGGCAAAGCTCTTTAAGAGCAGCAGTATCAGTTAATACAGTCAGACCAATTAATACTGCCTACACAAGACCAACAGTGAATAGTGCAAGACCAGCATCAAATGTATTTAATAGAGCACATTCACATGTTAGAAGGCCCTTTAACAAGTATACAATAAATAAGAACAATAATTTAAATAAAAAAATTAATACTGTTAGGGAAAATGTTACTACTGTTGGGCCAAAAGCAGTAGTAAGTGATAATAAGGGAAATGAGGCTAATGCTGTTAAGGCCTCAGCATGTTGGGTTTGGAGACCAAAACATAAAGTTTTAGACCATGTCTCCAGAAATAATGGTGCATCAATGTCCTTTAAAAGATTTGACTATGTTGATGCACAAGGCAGATCCAAGTCTGTAATGGCTTGGGTCCCCAAGAGAGCTCGATTTTCTTACTTTTTATGCAGTGCAATCCACAACTAGAGTTGCAGGAAAAAATGAGTCATTGACAGTGGGTGCTCTAGGCACATGACTGGAAACAAGTCCTACCTCTCAGATTATGAAGAAATTAATGGTGGATTTATTGCCTTTGGTGGAAACTCCAAAGGAGGTAAGATTACTGGAAAAAATAAAATCAGAACAGGAAAATTGGATTTTAAAGATGTGTACTTTGTTGAGGAGCTTAAGTTTAATCTTTTTAGTGTTTCACAAATGTGTGACAAGAAGAACAGTGTCCTTTTTACTGACACTGACTGTGTTGTTCTGTCTTCTGACTTTAAGTTAACTAATGAGAATCATGTTTTGCTTAAAGTTCCTAGAAAAGATAACATGTACAGTGTTGATTTAAGGAATGTTGTTCCTCAAGGAGGTCTAACTTGTCTATTTGCAAAGGCCACATTAGATGAGTCTAATCTTTGGCATAGGAGGCTAGGGCATATAAATTTCAAAACTATGAACAAACTTGTGTGGGGAAATCTTGTAAGAGGTTTACCTTCAAAGATTTTCGAAAATGATCATACATGTGTTGCTTGTCAGAAAGGAAAGCAACATAAAGCCTCTTGTAAGACCAAAACTGTGAGCTCAATCAGCCAACCTTTACAAATGTTACACATGGATTTATTTGGTCCAACTTTTGTAAAGAGTATAATGAAAAAGATGTACTGCCTAGTTGTCACACATGACTTTAGTAGATTTAGTTGGGTTTTCTTTTTAGAAACTAAGGATGAGACCAATGGAATCCTTAAGGCTTTTATAACAGGAATAGAAAATCAAATAAATCACATAGTCAAAATAATCAGATGTGATAATGGAACTGAATTTAAGAGTAAGGAAATGAATCAGTTCTGTGAGATAAAAGGGATTAAGAGAGAATTTAGTGTTGCTAGGAATCCACAATAAAATGAAGTAGCTGAAAGGAAAAAATAAAACACTAATAGAGGCTGCTAGGACTATGCTAGCTGATTCAAACTTACCTACTACCTTTTGGGCTGAAGCAGTTAATACTGCTTGTTATGTACAAAATAGGGTATTGGTAATTAAGCCTCACAACAAGACCCCTTATAAACTTTTTAATGGTAGACCACCAACAATAAGCCTTATGAGACCATTTAGGTATCCTGTTACTATTCTTAACACCTTAGATTACCTAGGTAAGTTTGATGGGAAGGCTGATGAGGGATTCTTTGTTGGGTACTCTATTAATAGTAAAGCATTTAGAGTATTTAACAGTAGAACCAGGATAGTAGAGGAGACCTTGCACATTACTTTTCTTGAAAACAAACCTAATGTTGCAAGGAGTAGACCATAATGACTTTTTGATATTAATACACTGATAAAATCTATGGATTATAAGCCAGTTGTTGTAGGGAATCAAACTAATGGTAATGTAGGTACCAAAGAAAGTGTAGATGCATGTCAAGCTGGGAAGAAGACAGTACCTAGTCATGAGTATATATTGCTACCATTATGGACTCCTGATTCATCTATCTCTTCAAGTCTTAAGAACTCAGATGATAAGGTTGCTGATGATGTGGAAAAGAAAACTACTGAGGAATCAGCAAAAGAAGATGACATGGATGATCAGTATTTAAGAGAATTTAAAAGGTTGATTGTTCAAAGGAAAGAAGCTGAAATTAACATTAACATCACTAACAGTGTTTCTGCTGTTAGTTCTCCTGTTAATACTGCTGGAACAAAGGATGCTGATGTTAATAGCACTAACAGTATTTATACTGCTAGTCCACTTGTTAACTTTGATGGGTTATCTTATTTTAATGCTAATCCTCCAGATGATCCAAAGATGCCTAATTTGGAAGATACTGGCATATTTGGTGGTGCTTATGATGATGAAGACTTTGTTGCAGGAGGAGACATGAATAATTTGGAGTCTTCTATGCCTGTCAGTCCTATTGCAACAACAAGAGTTCACAAAGATCATCCAGTTGAACAGATTATTGGAGATCTACATTCAGCACCTCAAACAAGAAGGATGACCAAGAATTCTGAAGAACATGGTTTGATGAGTTTAATTCAAAAGCAGAGGAGAACAAACCACAAAGACTTTCAAAATTGTCTATTTGCTTGTTTTCTATCACAAGTAGAACCCAAGAAGGTGATTCAAGCTTTGACAGATCCAAGCTGGATAGAAGCAATGCAGGATGAGCTTCTACAGTTTAAATTGCAGAAGGTTTGGACTTTGGTTGATTTACCATATGGCAAGAGGGCCATTGGGACAAAATGGGTCTACAGGAACAAGAAAGATGAGAGAGGTATTGTTGTTAGAAACAAAGCAAGGCTGGTTGCACAGGGTTACACTCAAGAAGAGGGAATAGATTATGATGAGGTTTTTGCTCCAGTTGCTAGGATTGAAGCAATTAGGCTGTTCTTAGCCTATGCCTCATTCATGAACTTTGTTGTTTACCAGATGGATGTGAAGAGTGCATTTTTGTATGGCAAGATTGAAGAGGAAGTTTATGTCTGTCAACCTCCAGGGTTTGAAGATCCAGAGTTCCCTGACAGAGTTTATAAGGTAGAAAAGGCATTATATGGTCTACATCAAGCTCCTAGAGCCTGGTATGAGACTTTGTCTACCTATTTATTGGAAAATGGATTTCAAAACAGGGACAATAGACAAGACTTTGTTCATTAAAAAGGTTAAATGTGATATTCTACTAGTTCAAGTATACGTTGATGATATCATTTTTGGATCTACTAAAAAGGAGTTATGCACTGAGTTTGAGAAATTGAACACACGAAGTTCCAATGAGTTCTATGGTGAGCTCACTTTCTTCATAGACTACAAGTAACACAAAAAGATGATGGGATTTTCATCAGTCAAGAAAAGTATGTGGATGAACTTTGAAGAAGTTTGATTTTTCAACTGTGAAGACAGCAAGTACACCTATGAAGACTTCAAAGCCTTTGATGAAGGATGAAAATGCTAAAGATGTTGGTGTTCACTTATATAGATCAATGATTGGCTCATTGATGTATTTAACATCTTCAAGGCTGTATATAATCATTTGTAGTATATTGCATGTGCAAGATTCTAAATACACACCTAAAGATTTCCATATCTTCATGATATGAAACGAAACTTTTAGGGTCTACTTGAAAGGACAAACCTAAATTAGGGCCTTTGGTATCCTAAGACTCACCATTTTATTTTGGAAGCTTATACTGACAGTGACTCGCTTGTCAGAGATTACAGTGAAATCTACCACGGAGGTTGTTTAATTTACTATAGCCAGATTGATTTCATGGCAATGCAAGAAGCAAACTATAGTTTCTAACTCTACTACTGAACCAGAATATGTGGCTGCTGCTAGTTTCTGTGGACAAGTACTCTAGATTCAAAATCAAATGTTGGATTATGGATATAATTTCATGAATACCAAGATTTTCATTGACAATGAAAGCACCATCTGCATAGTTAAGAATCCAGTGTTTCACTCAAAGACTAAGCACATTAAGATTAGACATCATTTTATTAGATATTCCAATGAGAAGAAGCTTATTTAGATGATTAAGATTCACACAAATCAGAATGTTGCAGATTTGCTCACAAAAGCATTTGATGTTGGCAGATTTCAATATCTGATTGCAAGTATAGGAATGCTTAATCTCTAAAGTATTTATTAAGGGGAGGTTAATTGTGTTAGTATGCAGCGGATTATGCACAAATGATGCTTGAAATGGAATAGAACAACAACTAATGATGAAATTCAAGTTAGTGTTGTTGGCCTAACTTACTACTGGTAAGTATAATTAATACTGATGTTATAATTAATACTGCTGTTATAATTAATACTGTGAGCATTGAGAGAAATCAAAAACAGACAGATAGAATTGTGAGTTAAAAGAAATAAGAGAAATTAGTAAGTATAAAAACAGAAAGAGAGATGTGTGAAACAAAAATAGAAAGAGTGATTTTGTGAGCTAAAAGAAATGAGAGAAATTGGTGAGAATGAAAAACAGAAAGAGAGATGTGTAACATAAAAACATACATAGTGATTCAGTGAGTAAAAGAAATGAGAGAAATTGGTGAGAATGAAAAACAGAAAGAGAGATGTGTGACATAAAAACAGACAGAGTGATTTAGTGAGAAAAAGAATTGAGAGATAAAGTGAGAATAAAAACAGAAAGAGAGCTTGTGAGAATCAAAATTGATGATGGAGAATGCTTTTTGGAATGAAATTGGAGTTAATGCTGGTGACCTAGTTAATGCTGCTAGGCATACACGTACTACTGCCAATGTTAGTTAATGCCGTTAGGCATAAACTTATAACTGCTGGTTAAGTTAATGCTGCCAGGCATAACTTACTACTTCTGGGCTACTGCTAAGGCAAAAACTGTCAATGGGGAAGTGCAGATACAAGCCCTAGTAGATGGGAAGAAGGTGATCATCACTGAGACAAGTGTGAGAAGAGCTCTTCAATTAAAAGATGCTGAAGGTACTGAATGTCTTCCAAATGCGACAATTTTTGAACAACTAACACTCATGGGGTATGAAAATCTTACACAAAAGCTTACATTCTATATAGCTTTCTTTTCACCTTAATGGAAATTTTTTATCCATACAATTCTGCAATGCATTAGTGCTAAGACTACTGCTTGGAACGAATTTAGGTAATCACTATGGCCTCATCCTGTCAACTGTCTTGCCACAAACCAAAAATTCAATCTTTTCTGAGTACCTTTTGATAAATATGAATGAAGAACTTGGAGGATGGGGTTGAAATTCTAATGTATCCAATGTTTTTGTGCAAGTGTTCCTTGATAAACAAAGATTAGGAATGACCCAAACATAAAGCAATTTATGTATACACCTCTCACATAAGAGGTCTTTACAAATATAAAGAGAAGTGATTAAAAACTGTTTTTCTAGGAGAATTACCCCTTTATTTCAAACTATGATGGTTCAAGCTCCTGAAGAATTAGGTGAAGGTTCTGTAATGCCTACTGTTCCCCAACACACACCCACTATTAATCCACCATCAACATCTAAACCCTAAAAGAAACAGTCTAGAAGGAAATAAAGGAAGGACACTAAAGTTTCTCAACCTAGTGATCCTACAGAACCTATGGTAGATGAGACACCCAATGTAGAACATGTACCTACACATTCTAATGATCCAATTTTCAGTGGTGAGGATAGATTGAAACTAAATGAATTGATGGAACTTTGTACAAAATTGTCTGAAAAGAGTTCTTGACTTGGAGAACACTAAGATCTCTCAAGCTGCAGAGATAACTAAATTAAAGGAGAGGGTCAAGAAGCTGGAAAGGAGGAATAAGTCAAGAACTCCAAGGCTTAAAAGGTTAAGTAGATCTGCACAAGTTGTTTCCTCTGAAGATGAAGGTTTGGGTATTAGTAGAGATGCATTCAAACAGGGAGGAAAATTGCTGATCTTGATGATGATGCAGAGGTTACTTTGGTTGATGAGGCTCAGGGGAAGAATGATGATTATTTAATGTTTGATATAGGAGTTTTAGTGTGACAACCGTTAATTTTCAGAACCTTAAATGACTATTTTACCCTTTGACTTTTCGGGTTTAACTTGACTTTTGACTTTTTATTTTTCAAGTGAAAACAATTATCGCATAACTGATAATTTTTCAAAACTTATTTTAATAATAAATTATAATTATTATTACATTATTCTCATTATTAATTTTTACTTCTTTAAACTAATTCGGGTTGAAAACGGGAACATGTACCAACGCGTAAATAATTATAATATATATATATATATATATATATATATATATATATAATTATAAAAATTTATTTAATAAAAATAATTAATAAATTAGTTATCATTTTATTTAAAAACATTTATCATTAATGTGACTATTCGAGTTAACGATTTAATTTATGAATAAAGTTTACCGTGAAACCGGTGCCGAGAATAAACGAAACAAACCTTTTAAAATGAACGTTACAAAATATTTATGAAATATGGTCGAGTGAATATTCATTTTCGATGGAAAAATTATTTGGAAAACACAAGTTTCGCCTTTTGAATCATCCGTTTACTCGCCCAAACGAGACTCGAACCGTTATTTAACCAAAATTACCCAAAGTTTCACTTCTAGTCCCTCTAGTATATTTTCAAAATTCAACCTAACCAATAACACGTTATCATTTTTTTTAACTTTTTAATAATAAATATAAAAACTGTCTCATTTTCTTATAACAAAAAACATACACAACCCTAATTCCCTCTCCCCCTCATCTCTAATTTCCGGCAGCCGCCACAGCCCGACGCTGCCGCCAGAAAACTTTTCCGGTGAACTTTTCTGGCGAGATCCCGTCGTGTCCTCGGCTCCTTTCCAACCGTCTCAACCTTTTCCCCTGCCTCTCCTAGCCACCACAGCCACGTCGCACGGCTGTTAGGCCACGGCCACTGCAGCAGCGGCGACTTTTCCAACCGTTGTCGCCGCCATGGCAGGCTGTAGGTGGCGGATCGGGCACTACAACCGGTGAAACACTTATAAAACGCCTGATTTCTTGCCTATTCTTCCATGCATGGTGGTTACATCAAGTGTAAAAACAAATTTGATAAGTCGAGTGATTGATTTGATTGATTTGATGTCAAAAGGGGCTGCCCGCCGCCAAACCATCATCGTTATGGCGGTCGGACGACAGTACAGCCACCACAGCCGTACCTTGTGGTGTCGGGCTGTGATGGCGCAACCCTAAATGGTGTCTCGGGGTGGTCAGCAGCCTAAAACCACCACTGTAGTGGCGGTCGAACCCGTAGAAACCACCACAGCAGCACATTGTGGTGTCGGGCTTGTGGTGGTGACACCCCCGTTGTTAATTTATTTGTTATAACTCGTTTGGGTTATCTATTGATTTTCTGATGTACAAACGTGGTTAAAAAGGATGTTTGGAATTGCATGTAATCTGCCATTAGGGCTGATTGATATGAGGAGAACAGCCCATGATGGGGTGTTTTGATTTGAGTTAAGGCCAAAAGGGGTGTTTGGGACAACAACCTCTAAATAAGGGTGCGTTTGGTTTTACTTATATTTGACATTTATGTAAACTTGGCTAGCTATTAATTATGAGAGGCGAAATATATTGGTGATATTGATTGATAAAAGTGGGAAATAATGTATTTTATATACATGGAAACGTTGTATAAACGTCAATGGAGGGGTTGGTCCATGCACGAAATTCAAAAATATAGTATATTAGCGTTTTCACTTAAAATTCCTATTATAATATAAAACCGATAAAAAAATGACTAAATAATAATCGTAGGTTATTACATATATAATTATATAGTCATTTTTACTAACGAGGCATTTACAAACGTTTTTACTTTATAAATGCGATTTCACTAAAACGATTAGATGGTGATGTAGCTATATAGAATTGTATATGGTGTTAGTTAATCAAAGTGCTTAGTGCTTATATGACCTATATTGGATTAGGTTGCACTCGATCATTACCGTGACGCATTTTCTGTGATATACTTGATATACGCTCACTCAAGGTGAGTTCATAGCCCCACGTTTTACATTTTACAATGATTTATAAGTTTTGGGGTGAGAACATGCTTTGTTTTACAATTGGACGCAAGTAACTTTGAAATACTTACTGTTTTGGATATTGCATACCATGCAATACTTACTGTTTTGGATATTGTATACCACGCAATACTTACTGTTTGGATATTGTATATCATGCAATACTTACTGTTTTGAATATTGTATACCATGCAATAATTACTATTTTGGACATTGTATACCATGCAATGCACACTCTAAACAATTGCGGTCCTACACTCATACATTTTACAAACCTATGAATTCACCAACATTATTGTTGACGTTTTAATGTTTTTCAGGGGATCAATAAGGCACGAGGTGCAAGGGATACGTTGGTGGTCATGTTTTGGGATGTCATGCATTAAAGATTTGGTCGCATTACTTTTGTATAATTGTTATGGGCTGGAAATCTTGGTATTTTGAACAAGTGAACAAGTGAAGCTTCGAGCTTTTGTAACAAATAATTTGCCAAATCCAATGTATCGGTTTTAAACGACTTTTAATGGTCGTTCTGTATTTATCTTGTGCTATTGATCTATGATGTAACACTCCCAAACCCATATTCCGCTGCGACCTATTTTGGGGGTGTTACATATTTAGTATTGGGAGTGTGTAACATTATCACTCCAGGTTGGGCACATGGTTAAGGTATGGTTCGTGGCTCTAGCATCGTTGTGATTGTTCTATGAACCAAATGTTATGCTATGCTTGTGTTCAAAATGATTGTTTATAAACTCTATGGATTCACTCAACATTTTTGTTGACATTTTAGCATGTTTATCTCAGGTATATGCTTGCTAGCTTGGATGGGACAGAGCGTGGATATCGAAGGACGTGGACTTGGTGAACTTTGTACATACGATAAAATGTTTTCAAAGAAACTTAGTCATGTTGTAGCTTATTTAGAAACGATTTTTCATAAAGTTTATTGGGACCTTGTAACTCTGATCTTTTTAATAAAAAATAAATGTAAATTTTGTTAGTAAATGTTTATTTTAAAGTCGTTTACCGTGACTCGTGAGCTTGTATTATGAAGTAGCACCCCAATGTTGTATTCTGTTGCGTTGTAAATTTAGAGGTGTTATAGATTGGTATTAGAGCACGAGCAATTGGATGATCAACCAATTCATTATGGTTTGGTACATGGCTCAAAATGGTGGAATGTGAGTTTTCAGTTCTGAATTTGCAACTTGACCTTTGGTGTAGTGATTTGTTTCATAAGTTATGTATATTAAATAAGTATAAAAGTAACATTGGATCTGTTTCTTATATATAACTTAATTATGAAAAACTAAGGATGTTTAAGTTTTCATTTATTTCATTTTACGGTTATTAAATTACGGACTATTTTTGTAAACCTAAACGTATATAATATTTTAAGTATACTGATCACGATAATTAATAAAACGTTCGTTTCCACATAAAACCCGAGGTGGTAGGACCACTTCTTAGGAATTTTAAAGATTAACTTACTGATATTAAACTTGTCACGACCTCGAGAACACTCGAAAATTTATATAAGACTTATTTACATGCTTAATGGGCCATAAGGCCTAATTGGGCCACTAGGCCCAATGTATTAAAATAGACATATTGGACTTGGCTTTAAGCCCAACCCACTTGGGCTTAATTAATGGGCTAAGACCTGGTCTTGGGTTAATAATATCAACCTAATAACTTAATGGGCTTGCTTATTGGGCCTATTGGGCTTTTTGGACTAATTTGGACTATTCTAGTTAAACATTGCTATAAAAAAAAGTTAAAATCATAGAAAAACTCTAAGTGTGAAAATAATATGTTGCAAGGAGTATGTCATCATATAAAATTACATTTTAATAACATTATTATTATTATTTAGAGTTTTCATTAAATTTTACTCGATAGAAACCTAAGACAGTACAATTTGTATAGATCTCGTTGATTCGACGCGCTTACGCCCAAGTTCTTTCTATCGATTTCTCATCCGAATCACTAAAGTGAGTTATTAGTCCTTACATTTTTACACTTTAATTGTTTTATAAACCCACGAGGGAGATAACATGCTTGTTTTGAAATAGAACACAAGGGAGATTGTATGCTAGTAGCCTTGATTATTATAAGTTAGATTAACTCGCTAGATAAAAGACCCGCGGAAATCATGAATTGTTAATTGCCTGAAAATGGCATACGCTTATACATGGAATAGTACTATTTGGAGGCTGCCACCTCTAATCTATGACGACTGGTTATCGTCAAGTATCGAGAATATGACACAACGGATGCGTTGTATAGAGAATAATATGCACTCATAGTGAAGGTGTATAGTGGGCATACCTTGTTGGGAACCCTAACATAATGATATGGTAACGTTCGATTCATGAGGCTTATAATAATCCCCCCTATAACGTTGTCTGATCCACATCGTTATATCCTAAAAATTTTGAGAAATGATACTTGTGTTCGGAGATTAGATGTTGGGAACCCCAACATATTTTTATGGTTTTTATATATAAACCCTATGGTTTCACTCAACATTATTGTTGACGTTTTAGCATGTTTTATCTCAGGTCCTTGAAGGTAATTCGGCAATGGAGATTTTGGTTGTCGCTTATGGAAACCTAAATGTTTTGAAAGCCCATTAAATAAAAGTCATTCGAAGATGATTTGCAACATATGTTGTATGAATTTGAAACATTTAGGACTATGATGTAAATCTTTCATTCTCGTATAAAATGTATTTAAAAACGTCTCTTTTTGAGTCGTTTTCTATGCTTGAGTTGTTATATTATGACGTAGCACCCCAAATGACCCTTCCGTTGAGATGTATAAAATAGGGGTGTTACACCTGGCTTTATTCTTCACAACAATGCTTCTCTTATCTCTCTTGTTTCTGAAAACCCACTTAGTGCCAATTGCCTTCTTTCCAAAAGGCAAATCCACAAGTACTAAACCGCGGCTTAACTTGAGCTGGTGTAATCCTCTTGCATGATTCACCCAGCTTTCATCCTTTAAGGCTTGTGATATAGTCTTGGGTTCTTCTTGAGAGAGAAAACATGCAAACAAACAGTTCTGATGATCCTTGTGGTTTGTTCTGTTTTGTTTGTGAATGTAACTTACTAAGGCTTGTTGTGCTGAAGAAGCCTTTTGAATCTTCCCTCTTGTTTGAACTGCTGATGTAGGATCTCCTAGAATTTGTCCTTTTGGATGATCCTTATGAATTCTGAGTGTGGGAATAGGACTGACAACAATGGTGTTATCCATGTTGTTGAAATTAGCCACTACACCCCATCTTCACCTTTCATCAATAAGTCCATTGAATATTCATTCCTTTGGAGTAGGGTTAGGAAGCATCTTCCAAGTTAGGCATATTTGGATCAATAGGTAAGTCAGCATTAGGGAGAGTAGATGCATCAATAGGTATTTTGCCTCCAAGATAGATAAATGATGATTCATCAGCATTTGCACCTGTGGAAGTACTAGCAGCACTAACATTGGGTGTGTTAGACCTATCAGTACTAACAAATGATCTACCAGTACTAACAAATGTCCTATCAGTACTAAATTAGTTAGTACTGGTAGCTTGAGTTGCCTTCTTTTGAGATGCAATTCTCTTCTTTTCTTCTTCAAAGGCTTGTCTTGATTCATCATTCATAGCATTAGATCCACGTTTGAGTAACCATTCATCTAAGTTTTCTTGCAGACTTGCTCATCTTCTGGCTCATCTCATCCTCCCCTGATCTCATACTCTCTAGTGATGTTGTCCTTCCTTACATAAAACATCTTATGAAACCTTATACCCTTGTCTAGAGAAGAATTTTCAGAAGATTGTTCTTGTGCATCCTGAACAACATCCTTTACTGGAATCCTTGTCCTATGAGGTTGTAGTGGAAGCAGTATGTATTCCTGGGTAGGTCCTTTATCTTTTCCCGATGAACCTGCAACATAAGAGTCTTGTGTTCTTACATCCACAATAACCTGATTTTCTACACTAACAGGAATATAATTTATTGAATTGGTGAGAAAATCAAGATCAAACATCCAATTTAGGACTTGTCCTGCCACATGGGTTGATCTGCAGAGAATTAATGTGCAGATTCTCTGCTACCATTTGGTCCTTTGTTGTTCTCTAAAGGCTTTACTAGAGGTAGAGTATCAAGCAAAATAACCTTCATCAGATTTCCCATCAAAATTTGCCTAAAGAAAGCTAGGTGTTCAAAATAGTCAAGGGGCACCCAACAGGTCTCATAAAAATAATACTGGTTGATTTACTATTAATATTCATAAGGTGTCTTTTTGAGGGTTTGGTCACTAATACCCTCTATTAGTACATGCAAGCAGTATTAACTGCCTCTGCCTAAAATGGGATAGGTAAAAGTGAGTCTACTAACATAGTTCTAGCTGCCTCAATTAGGGTCCTGTTTTTCCTTTATGCAACACCATTCTGTTGTGGAGTTCTAGATATATTAAACTCCCTTTTGATTCCTTTCTTAGCGCAGAATTATCATAGCTTAGTTCTATTAACTCTTTTCATTTTATCACATCTAATGATTTTAACATTATGATTCAATTGTTTTTCTAAGCCTATGATAAGATTACAAAGGATTTCAGATGTTTCATCCTTTGTAGCTAAAAAAATACCAACATAGATTTTGTGGAAATAACCGTCAAACCAAGCAGTACCTTTTCTTGTTGATGCTTTCTATAGAGACAGGTCCAAATAAGTCCATATGAAGTAATTCTAGGGGCTTTCTGATGATTCTATCTAACTTGGCCTTACAGGAGGCCTTATGTTGCTTACCCTTCTTGCAGGCAACACAAGTGTGGTCATTTACAAAAACTTTTGAAGGTAAACCTCTAACTAGGTGACCTTTAACAAGTTTATTTATATTTTTGAAATTTACATGACCTAATCTCCTGTGCCATAATTTAGACTCATCTGTTGTTGCATTTGCATATAACAAGTTATACAACTCCAGAAGAACAATGTTTTTAAATCCAAGCTGTCACACATCTTTTTCTAGGAGCTCTAAGAACAACTTGACTTTCATCAAGAAGCTTAAAGTTAGGAGACAAGATAAGGCATTCAGACTCAGTAAAAAGGACACTATTTTTCTTGTCACACATTTGTGAGACAGAGAAAAGATTAAACTTAAGTTCATCTACAAAGTAAACATCATCAAAGTCTAAATTAGCAGTTTTGATTTTACCTTTACCCGTTATTTTACCTCCTTTGGGATCACTTCCAAAAGCCACAAAGCCTCCATTTAAATCTTCATAGTCTGAAATTATAAGCTCTTTTGTTGCTAGTTCAATGGGTAGTGCAACCACTATCCACTACTGCATGTCCTGTAAACTAGATCTTCGGATTGCCCTGGCATAAAAGGTTAAGTGAATTAGTGTCTCTTAGGGATCAAGTCAATACTGACTTGGAAGATCCCTTATGGGTCTATTACTCAAACTTCTTGAGGTGTAAGAGCCATTATATTTGTACACATGATCCTGGTAATTCATCTTTGGCCTCCAAACCCATTTAGCCTTCTTAAGGACATTTTCCACCTTACCCTTACTAACTACTGCCCTTGTCCCAACAGTAGTCATGTTTTTAACCCCAAAAGTTTTCACATCAGGTTTTAAGTCTTTGGGTCTATAATGGTGGGTGAAAGTTAAGACCTCTTGATTGGTGAGTTTGAGGCTTTTGGTCTTACAATGTCTAATCTTGGGTGATTTGGTCTAATAACACTATTAGATTATACTATTTTTGAGGTCCAATGGGCCTAGCTAGTACCTATCAGCCTATACTAGCATAACAGGCCTAACAGGCCTACAGTATTATAGACTTTGTTGTAACTAACATTTTGATTCTATCAGTATTAACTAAACCTATTCTGGTTAGTATTGCTGATGGGTTAAAGGTCCTTTTTGCATGAGGGTATTTCAAATTATTTGAAAAGTTTTGGTGATTTACCCTTTTGCCATAATCCCATACTGGTTTGACTACCCTTTTCCCAGTATTGACCATATTTTTAACCCTAAGTTCAGGACTCTTTTGGTCATAGAAATCACATTCTTTTATCAAATGGACAGTGCTTTTACAAACAAAGCAAGCTTTTATTTTATGTACTTTCTTAAAACCAATCCCTGGTTTTTATTAAGTTTGACCACTTTTATCAGTTTGACTCCTATTAGCTTGAGTCACATTTGGCTTAATAGAACTAACAGTTTTGACAGCACACACATCATCCTCATCATCTGAGGTCCAATCCTCAATGGTTGACTTCATCCTATTAGATCTTTGACTTAGACACATCTGTTTCATTGGGGGGGGGACAGACTTAGGTTTTACTATAGTTGCTCATTTGTGTACCTAGGGGGGGGGGGGGGGGGGGGGGGGGGGGGGGGGTGGGGGGGGGGGGGGGAGTTTTTGTTAGTTTCAGTTGTCTCAGACTCTATGATTTTATTTCTAAAAGCATACTCATCTAGTCCTACAAATGATATATCAAGTCTTAGAGTTAGTGGGTTCACTGTAATTAGAGGGGGAACAACATGTTACTCATTTGCTTTAGTAAACCTATTATTTGCTAGTGTGCTCTCATCATCACTAAACCTTACCTCAAAAACAGTCAAACTGTTCTCACTATCAGTTTCAGATTTATTACTCAAATCATCTATTTGTGTGCCAAATCCTAATCTATTTTTATCATGAGCACTCATCTGACTATTTAGTATCTTAGTGAGATTTTTTGATGACCCCTCCCATTTTTCAATCTTGAGTTTCAATTCATCTCTTCCTCTATACAACCTTTTCTAAATTTAGAGTTCAGGTGTTAATTTTTATTTCTCTACACTTAAGAT
This sequence comes from Tanacetum coccineum, assembly GCA_026074375.1. Lineage (NCBI taxonomy): Eukaryota > Viridiplantae > Streptophyta > Magnoliopsida > Asterales > Asteraceae > Tanacetum > Tanacetum coccineum. Next base: position 30,426 of record BQNB010017565.1, read on the forward strand.
CATAATTTTGAAACTCATATCTCTCACCCCAAGATAATTCATTCTTTTCATGTCCAAGAATTCTAACTTCTAGTGATTCTAAGGGTAATTTCATAACCCTAAATTTCTAGTTTGGGGCCTTTGTTATGGCTTTTCTCTCTCAGTATCATAGTTCTTTTGAAGATTTAAATGATTCAAGGACATTTAGAACATTGTTGTACCTACTATCAGGAAGAACTTGATGTGTTTGATGAAGAGATTTGCCATCAAAGCATAGTTGTCTGGTTCTAACATCAAAATCATTACTCCACGTCATAGCCTCCTAGACCATCTGAGGCCCACCAGTGCCTGAGAGAAGATTAGTTGTTTTGTGGGCAGTGCTCTGGTCACCATAAGGTCTTCTTCCTTGATTCCTTCTAGATCTACATTCTCTAGCAAAATGTCCTTTTCTATGACAGTTGTAGCACTCAATCTTTGACTTATCAAGTAGAAAAGGTCTTTTTTCTTTGAAGTCATATTTCTTATGTCCTCTGAATGAACTTCTTTACTATGCGACAGGACAACATAGCCACCTGTCATCGAAGATCAATTCCTTCTAATGTCATCTCATCCATCTGCTGAAAATCCTCATTCTCAAGTGGGACTGGTTGTTGGTTGCAAGAAAGGAGTAAGCTATAGCTGAGCCTTGGAGTAGATGGACTTGATTAATTCCACAGCAGTAACTGACACCAAAATCTCACTGGCATTTCTGGACTTAATTGTACATTTTAGTATTCTTAAAGGAAAGAAAAGCCAAAATTCTGAGAAGCAGCGTTGGAAACCTAAAACCTTTCATATTTCATCGTCAAAAACACCTTAAGATTGTTGTAAAGGTATGAATATCAACTTTATCAATATCTGGTTTATTTCTTCTATGATCAGTGCTATTTGACCTCCATGAAGGAGGAAGATTTTTAAAAACTTCTGATTTATGTTTCTTCCCTTTGATAAACAGGCTTCCATGAAATTTCTAGTTGACTTATGAGTTTCTAAAATCTATCTTAAGCCTTATCCAAGTTTCATTATAGATGAAGTAACAAAATTTTTCAACTGATGTTTCCGACAATCTTTTGCATCTTTTTGGATTTCCTCATTTACCTCAAATCTTGACTTTTATTGCAGCCCACACGATTTAGCATCAGGATACATTGTGGAAACTTGCGGAGTATCATCAGGTATTGCTAAGAGGCAAGATGCTCTTAATCCTTTCTTGATTCCTTCTAGCAGCCAATTGTTTGTGCAGCCTAGGGATAGCAGGGACTAGATTGTTCTCCTGTGGTGTAGGCCTCATCTTCTAGATCTCACATTGACAATAATATCCCACAGATTATGATCTGTGTGGCAAATGTATTGTCTCATCCTCAACTCCAGATATCGTATTCTCCCGTCTTATTGATAGGGATCTTCATTATCAGTGATTGTTGGTGGAGAGTATCTTAATCGCCATCTCTTTGATTGTTGTGGTTCTGAAGTCAAAAGACAGTTTTTTTTTAGAGTTTCCTCACAAGCTCTGATACCACTTGTAGGATCCCGTTTGTTAATGTATCTTAACCTTTAGCTTGTAAAGGGTTTGTTTCCTTAGATAAATCCAAAGTAACAATGATGAAACAATGATTAACCACTATTAATTACGCGGAATTTAATCAACAATGTAAAGAAGAACACAATCAAAACACTTTTTATATTGAACTTTGAATCTGCCTAAGTTACAGATTACAAACTATGATTTACTATTTGATCTCTATGATCTTCTGTAGAACTATATCTACTAACTATGCCTCTGGTTCCTTTTATAGACTAAGGAAATCCTAATAGGCATTACAAAATGCGTATAAAGAGAATGCATATCTTTTCCTAAGATATCTCATGCATATCTTTAACTCTAACTAATTTCTGCGTAAGCAGACTTAACTATTACATAAACAGTATTAACTATTTAATACTGCCAGTACTAACTATGATAAACCTTCTACCTGTACTAACTATTACACTAGCAGAATTAACTACAATACTAACAGAATTAAGTCTGTTATACAAAATTCCTAACAAATCATTTAGAGTATTTAACAGTAGAACCAGGATAGTAGAGGAGACCTTGCACATTACTTTTCTGGAAAATAAACCTAATGATGTAGGGAGTAGGCCAGAATGGCTTTTTGATATTCATACGCTGACAAAATCTATGAGTTATAAGCCAGTTGTTACAGGGAATCAAACTAATGGTAATACAGGTAACAAAGAAAGTATAGATGCAGGTCAAGCTAGGAAGAAGACAGTACCTAGTCATGAGTATATACTGCTACCATTATGGACTCCTGATTTACCTATCTCTTCAAGTCTTTATGAGTAGATGATAAGGTTGGATGATTTGATGTGAATAATGAAAAACATACTCAGGATCCAGCAAAAGAAGATGACAAGGATGATCAAGATTTAAGAGAATTTGAAAGGTTGATTATTCAAGGGAAAGAAGCTAAAATTAACATTAACAACACTAACAGTGTTTCTGCTATTAGTTCTCCTGTTAATACTGCTGGAACAAAGGATACTGATGTTAACAGCACTAACAGTATTTATACTGCTAGTCCACTTGTTAACTTTGATAGGTTATCTTATTTTTATGCTAATCCTCCAGATGATCCAAAGATGCCTAATTTGGAAGATACTGGCATATTTGGTGGTGCTTATGATGATGAAGACTTTGTTGCAGTAGGAGACATGAGTAATTTGGAGTCTTTTATGTCTGTCAGTCTTATTGCAACAACAAGAGTTCATAAAGATCATCTAGTTAAACAGATTATTGGAGATCTACATTCAGCACCTCAAATAAGAAGGATGACCAAGAATTCTAAAGAACATGGTTTGATGAGTTTAATTCAAAAGCAGAGGAGAACAAACCACAATGACTTTCAAAATTGCCTATTTGCTTGTTTTCTATCACAAGTAGAACCCAAGAAGGTGATTCAAGCTTTGACAGATCCACGTTGGAGAGAAGCAATGCAGGATGAGCTTCTATAGTTTAAATTGTAAAAGGTTTAGACTTTGGTTGATTTACCATATGGCAAGAGGGCTATTAGGATAAAATGGGTCTACAGGAACAAGAAAGATGAGAGAGGTATTGTTGTTAGAAACAAAGCAAGGCTGGTTACACAGGGTTACACTCAAGAAGAGGGAATTGATTATGATAAGGTTTTTGCTCCAGTTGTTAGGATTAAAGTAATTAGGTTGTTCTTAGCCTATGCCTCATTCATGAACTTTGTTGTTTACCAGATGGATATGAAGAGTGCATTTTTGTATGGCAAGATTGAAGAGGAAGTCTATTATTTGCCAACCTTCCAGGAGTTTTGAGTCCAGAGTTCCTAACAAGTTTTAAGGTAGAAAAGGCATTATATGGTCTACATCAAGCTCCTAGAGCCTGGTATGAGACATTGTCTACATATTTATTAGAAAATGGATTTCAGAGAGGGACAATAAACAAGACTTTGTTCATTAAAAAGATCAAAGGTGATATTCTACTAGTTCAAATATATGTAGATGATATCATTTTTGGATCTACTAAGAAGGAGTTATGCACTGAGTTTGAGAAATTGATGCACAAGAAGTTCCAGATGAGTTCTATGGGTGAGCTAATTTTCTTCTTAGGATTGCAGGTGATGCAAAAGGAAGATGGGATTTTTATTAGCCAAGACAAGTATGTAGATGAAATCTTGAAGAAGTTTGGTTTTTCAGATATGAGGATAGCAAGTACACCCATAGAGACTTCAAAGCCATTGATCAAGGATGTAGAAGCTGAAGATATTGATGTTCACTTATATAGATCAATGATTGGATCATTAATGTATTTAACATCTTCAAGGCCTGATATTATGTTTGTTGTATGTGCTTATGCAAGATTTCAAGTCACACCTAAAGCTTCACATCTTCATGATGTGAAAAGAATCTTTAGATACTTGAAAGGTCAACCTAAATTAGGCCTTTGGTATCCTAAGGCTCTATCAATTTGAATTGGATGATTATACTGATGTGACTATGTGGTGCAAGTTTAGACAGGAAATCCACAACAGGAGGTTGTTAATTTCTTGGGAGTAGATTGATTTTATGGGGGGGGGGGGGGGGGGGGGGTGGTCCCCCCCCCCCCCCCCCCCCCCCCCCCCCCCCCCCCCCCCCCCCGGCACACTGCCGACGCAAAACTATAGTTGCAAACTCTACTATGAGCAGGTATGTAGCTGTAGCTAATTGTTGTGGTCAGGTGTTATGGATCCAAAATCAAATGCTGGATTATGGATATAACTTCATGAATACCAAGATTTTCATTGACAATGAAAGCACCATCTGCATAGTTAAGAATCCAGTATTTCACTCAAAGACTAAGCACATTGAGATTAGAAATCACTTCATCAGGGATTCATATAAGAAGATATTACTTCAAGTGATCAATATTCACACTGATCGTAATGTTGCAAACTTACTCACAAAAGCACTTAATGTTAGTCGTTTTTAATTTTTGACTGCTAGCATTGGAATGCTTAATCTCTGAGGTGTTGTTGGGATAGATTGATGATTGGAAAGGGTTGAAAATAATATTTGAATAAAATTAAGGTTTATAATGGCATAACTTAATGCTGCTGGGCAAAAAGTTAGTGCTGCCAGGCAAAAAGTTAATGCTGTTGGGCCAAGTTAGTGCTGCTACGTTACCATTGGGGATAAGACTGCTAAGGGTGTCTTTGGTAAATTAATTGGTTACTTCACTTATGGGTTTGCTTAATTCCTTATAAAACCATTTTCGTTCACATAATAATCACTCTTAAACGCTCTCACATTCTCAATTCTACAAACCCTAACTTGATTTTATCACCGACCATTCCATTATATCATCAATGGCGACTGACTTTTGAGGATTCTCATATATGGTGGTATATTTGGAAAAAAATCAGAAGACAAATGCTATTTGCAGAGATTAGTTGATTATTTTTTTCTTATTGCTTAGTCCTATAAGGTATGCATTAATGTAAAGCCAAATGTTTGTGTCAAAGTTGATGGCAAGACTCTAGTAATAACTTAATCATTTGTGTGGAGAGATCTTCACTGTGATGATATGGATGGTCATTACTTGTCTTACAAACAATGAAGATTTTGTAAAAACCTTCAATTTATAATGTAAAATACTAAAATGGGATATGAATGTTTATGTACTTATCTTTTCTAAAACCTTTCTTTTCCCCTCAATGGAAGTATCTCATTCATACCATCTTACAAAGTTCTAAATCAACTGCTTGGAATGAATTTGGTACTAATATAGCATCAGCAGTTATATGTTTGGCTAAGAAACAAAAGTTTAATTTTTCTAAATTGATTCTGATGGTATATTGAGAACTTGGATCCTATTTCTAAAAATTTTTTTAATGTATCAAGGTTTTTATAAATATTTTTGAACAATCAAATTGAAAATCTTGCAGGAGTTTTTAATGATAAATATGATACACATTCTCATACTAAAAAGGTTTTTGTAAACATGAGAAGGCAAGGAAAATATTTTTTGGGGACTGTAACACCATTGTTTGCTACTATGTTGATATAACCACAAGCAGATGTGGGTAAAGGTTTAGGACAACCCACTTAATCCCAACACACACCTACTACTGCTTCACCATCTCATGTTGAACCAATCCCTACTGTTGCATCATCTCACACCCAAAAGACCAAAAATAGGAAATCCAAAAGAAAAGGCCACTGAGATATTCAGTCTAGTGACCTACTACCCTTGGTAAGAGATGTGTTGTCCATGAGGAGAGGGGAGACAATGTGAAAAGGGTTGTCACTACTGCGGGGGGGGGGGGGAGCTACTAGCTTAGATGCAGAGCAGGGCAGTGGTAACATAAATATGACCCAATCCATGGCAATACCTAATGATCCTTTTCCTTAGGGAACTGGTTCAGGTGGTAGTCCTAAGCGCCAAGATACCATATTGGGGGACATACCTGCTTAAACTAGGTTTGGGAGGTTGTCTAAACAGTCCAATGATCCACCTCTCTCAAGAGTTAACACACTTGGAAGTGGGGAGGACAGTATGAAACTACAAGAATTGATTTTTTATATGGTTAAACTCTATTAAACGTCAAAAATGGTTAACCGTGACCCGAACCGCGGGTAACCGCTCACTTCGGGTACCCGCATGTCCGGTTACCCGCCTAGTACGGTTCGGCGACAGATAGTAAAATTAATTACCCGCCCCGCGACGGATAGTTTAAATCTTCCAACTAACCGAACCGAACCGCCCCGTGAACACCCCTAATCCAAACAGGGGAGGAATGAAATTGACCAAGATGAAGGGATTTCATAGTTTCAAGATGATGCAGAGACTCAGGGGAGGTATGATCATGATGTTAGTACTGCTGAAGTTACAACTGCCAGTGTACTAGTTGATGTGGATGTTAGTGCTGCTAGCCCTACAAGACCAGTTGATGATTCAACCACTGATGATATCACTTTGGCTGAAACCATAATGAAGATCAAAAGTAGTGCTTCAAGATCACAAAAGGATAAAGGAGTTATGTTTAAAGAGCCAAGTGAACCAACAACAACATCAAGACTTTAACCTCAGATTTCAGCAAAAGATAAAGGAAAAGGCATCATGCAAGAGCCTAAGAAACCAGTGAAAGTAAAAGGCAAAGATCAAATTAAATATGATTCTGATGTAGCTCAGAGACTTCAAGCAGAGTTAGACGAAGAAGCCAGGCTTGAAAGATAAAGAGAATAAGAAGCTAGCAATGCTGCATTAATTGAAGAATGGGATTCCATTGAAGCTACAATTGATGCTGATAGGCAATTGGCTGAACAGTTGCAAGCTCAAGAGAGAGAAGAGTTGACAGTTGAAGAACAGTCTAAGCTTTTGGCTGAATTCATAGAAACTAGAATAAAATATTTTACAGCAAAAAGAGTTGAAGAGAACAGAAATAAACCCCCTACAAAGACTCACCAGAGAAGTCGTATGTGTACCTATTTGAAGAACATAGAGGGATACAAGCATAAGGATTTCAAGGGCAAAAGCTTTGATGCTATCAAAAAGATGTTTGACAAAGCTTACAAAAGAGTAAACACTTTTGTGGCTATAGATTCAAAGGTAGTGGAAAGCAGTGGAAATAAAGATGAAAGCAGTGGAAAGAAAGATGAAAGCAGTGGAAAGAAAGCTGAAAGCAGTGGAAAGGAAGCAGTTAGTAAGAAAAGATTAGGTGAAAATCTTAGTGAAGAAAGTGTCAAGAGACAAAAGCTGAAGGATGATGCAGAAAAGGCAGAGCTTAAACTTTGTCTGAAGATAGCTCCAAATGATGATAAAGCCATTAATATTGAACCATTAGATACAAAATCTCTAATTGTTGACTGGGAGACATAAATACTTGGGGAAGAGTTGTTTTATTACTAGATAAAGAGAGCTGATGAAAGTTCTAAAGTGTACAAGGTCTTATATGCAATGCTAAATGATTTTGATAGACAAGATTTGATAGATCTGTACAGGTTGGTGAAAGAGAGGTTCAAGACAACACAACTAGAAAGATATGACAGACTTTTGTAGGGAGACTTAATGACAATATTTGAACCAAGTGAACAAGATGAGCTATGGAGAAATCAACAACACTACTCATTGATAAGCTAGGAATTATTTGATTCATGTGGAGTTCATTATTTGTTGATGGATACTGTTTCTATCCATATGCTGGTAGAACGAATTTATCCTCTTACACAACTCACACTTGAAAGAATGCTGAATACAAGATTACAAGTTGATCATGAGTGTGAAATGGCTTATGAGCTTATCAGATTTATCAAGTCACAGTACAAGAAGTGAAGAAATGTTTGGATACATCCTCCTGAGGTTCAAGAAGATTTTATTCAAGAAACTTGATGATTAATATGATGAATATCAAGTTTAGGGGAGGATTGTTGGGAATAAAAGGATTCTTAACTGTTACTACTGCTGGTTCAAGTTACAACTGCTGGTTGGAGTTACTGCTGCTGCTCAAGATTGAAGAAAAAGTTCTAAGTCATTACAACTGCTAGTGTAATATTAATACTGCCAGTACAAAATGTTACTACTGCTAAAAGAGTTTCTGCTGTTACACTTAGTTAGTATTGTTAGTCTGTTTTAGTACTGCTAAAGAGATATGTATGAGATATTTTAGGAAAAGATATGTATGAGTAGAAAACGCGTTGTAAGCCCATTAGGGTTCCTTGGTGTATAAAAGGATACCCTAGGGCATGTAGTTCAGATATATCTCATTTTCATATTCAGTCATATATAGCTTTAAGATTTTGTATAACCCTAACACTATTAAGAGTGTTTGTATTAATATATTGAGGCTTAAAGTTTAGTATTATACAATCGTGTTTGTCAATGTTTTATTGCTTGTTCTTCTTAGTATCATAGACTAGATTCCGCATAGTCTTTGATATATTCAATCAAAGTTTCTACCATAGTTATCTTGGATTTATTCAACTAAGCCTTTTTTACAAGCTAAGCAAGATCTATTCAAGTGGGATCAATAAAAGAGAAATGAGAAGGATGGTTGATTTATTAGAAAATAAAAATGAACCAACACCCCTCCTAACATGCTATGAGGGGGTATTTATACTCTTAGAGCTCTTATGGGACGCCTAAGGTTTTCATGGATAGACCGGGCTCGACTTTGGTTAGGCTTTTAGCCCATAACGTATAAAATATTAGATTAAATCTCAAGCCCGGTATCCCGACTAGCGTATTACATTTATTACAAAGTTCTTATAATGTAAAGACCGACACTTTCTATTGATGAACGAAGTTTCTTTGTCCGCGCACATTTTTCTATGGCTAACAAAGACCCACATGGAGCAAGGAAAGAATTGATAACATCAAATATATACATGTTTTAGTATCAATATCTCGTTCTTATTGTTCGTTTATGTGTGCATAGTACAACATATAAACTTATATTGGCCATTATTTACGAGATCCGAGAGTCTCACACATATAACATGAGACTCATGAGTTATATATATTATATATATTGTGAATTATTAAATATGAGCTTAAATTGGTTATTGTCTTATTGGGCTCAATTAACAATTTTCTCTACTTTAAATCAATTGCTTAATATTCTTTTCTTTGATCATTTAACTTATTTAATCTTGTTTACAAGTGTTCCAATCATTCTTTCAAGTGTAAGAGAAAAATACTCGTAATTGTCAAAGATACGAAGTATTATTTAGTAGTTTGTGCATTCCTATCCTTTGTTACATTCTTGTTGTATATTGTACATCAACCACATAACCTCTAATCTTGTTTAGTTGTTAGATCGGGTTAGTATTTAGGTATTGAAAATACGTGAGTGACCGGGTTAGTATTTTAGTCCCGAAAATACATTTGTGAGTGAGATGTTGGTTCTAGCTAGATTAGAACTCGACATTTAGCTTAGTGTCAGAAATTGGTGTAAGCGACGTTGTACGGTTTTCTTCGCCTGAAAGGAGCTTGTTGATATAGTGAAGTGAACTCTCGAGTTGGGTATTCGAGGAGTGGAGTAGGGCGAAGAGGAGCTTCGTTACCGAACCACTATAAATCTTCGTGTTGTGATTTGATTTTTCTAACTCTTAACTATTGTCTTGCATTTTATATTTCGTATTCATTATTGTATATTACTGTTTATTGTGTTCATATTGTGATTAATTGATCTCACGTAACTCGGATCTAAAAGTTTTTAAATAAGTATTTTAAAAAGTTAAAAACGGTAAAACTATTCAACCCCCTTCTATTTTTCCACAAAATAAATGAAAAATGTTCCAATAAATTCAAAATTTGAATCTAGCCTTCTAAAAGCCTAATCTTGAAAGATTTTGTCAAAATTTGCAAGTAACCATAAAAAGACAACAACCAGTTATCCGAATGTATGGACGGTTCCCTTAAATAGGATACGGTTCCTTATCGATAAGTAAACAGTCGCATCGTCGAGGAGCATGTATGGTTTCTCTTGCTTATAAATAGAAACTCATTTCACACACCAAAAACCACTTCTTTCCATTACTTTCTCTGCACATTTTCAGTATCTTTAATTCACTTTTCTTTGATCATTACACTTGTTTAATCTCATTTAAAGTGATCCAATCCTTCATTCACTTTGAGTAAAAGTCAGGAACTCAAGCTAACGTAAAGACACGAGTTGATATTGTCTAGTCTTAGTTGTCGTAACATTTGTTACATCCTTTGTGTAGATCTAGTTTACTACTACCAATCATATACCTTAGTTAGATCAGGTTAGTATTTTAGTTTTGAAAACATGTTAGTGAGCGGGTTAGTATTTTAGCCTTGAAAATATATTTTTGAGCGAGTTAGTATTTTAGTCCTTAAATTACATGTGTGAAAGGTTTGGTTCTATCATGATAAGAACTTGGCATTTAGCTTAGTGTCGGAAAATATAGTAAGTGACGTTGTACGGTTTTCTCCGCTTGAAGAGAGCTCGTTGACATAGTGCATTGAACTCATGAGTCGGATACCGAGGGAGTGAAGTAGCGCGAAAAAGAGCTTCATAGCTGAACCACTATAAATCTTTGTGTCTCGGTTTGACCTTTCCATTTCTTACTTACTCATTATTGTGTTATAGATTATTTATTGTCTTGCATTCATATATACATATTGTGATTGATTGATCTCATATATACTTGAATCTAAAGTTTTGATACAATTTATTTTTAATCGGTAAATTATTCAACCCCCATTATAAAATATTTACTAACGTAGTGTTTGGTATGATGTAATAAAAGTTGGAATGAAAACGGTTATTACGATTAAATAAAAAAATCTTGTTTGTTTACAATTATAAATGTAATGCTTCATTACAATGAATGACTCATTATATCAAAAACTACATTTTTCATTCCATAAGGGCCCCCCTTCTTTTTTTTCATTACGTCCGTAATGTAATCAAAATTACAAAAAAGTCCACCATTAACTAACCACATTAAATACACTTTTTATTAACTATTGACATTTTAGTCTTTTTTTTATCGATTGCATTACATCCTATCAAACGAACCCTAAACGTTTGATTTCATAATTTATTTCATTTATTTAATATTTTATTACATCATACCAAACGAACCCTAAACGTTTGATTCGTTTACGGCCTTAGGTACAATAACTATTCACCATTGTCCACGTACACGAATGCCATGCTAGCATAGACAAGTCACACCGCATTTAACATATGATTTTTGTCTGGTAGGAGATAAGATCTATAATAATTGCTTCAACTTTCCTAATCAATATTCCAAAAAACATTTCACAATTTACACCCCACTCCCATATCTGTGGCCACACATTCTCATCTTCCAAAAAAAACACATTTAAATCCCAGCAATATTCCCATCTCTCACCCGCACACACACACACATTAAAAACACACACTACCAAAATTGGCATCAAATTTATATAAATTTATAATTAAAACATAAATTTTATTTTATAAATCTATAATTGAATGACGGAAATTGGGTCGTATAAATGGCGGATAATGCGATTTTTGATGATGATTATGATGATGTCAGCTTCGATTTACGTTTCTGCAGAACGAAATGTGATTATTGATGACGTTGCAGATGAATCGAATTTGAATTATTTTGTGAAGTTGGCGAATTATTTGTTTAAAACTGATGGATCGGGTTATCATCATACTTGGCCTGTAAGTTTTTTATTATTTTTTATTTTCTATAAAGATTTAATTCTCTTGTTTTAGTACGTTTTGGCTTTACAAGCTTATTTTTGAGTTTATATAAGGTTGCAAGTTTCAAAATAAGCCGAAAAAAATGGGCTTATAAAATATAAACCGAAACCATGTAAGCTGATAAGCCAAAAAGATAAGCTTAAACGTACACCTTGTTGTAAAATATTAATACGAAGACCAGGTAAGCTGAATAAGCCAGAAAGAAATTAGAAGCTGTGTATTGACCGTGCACATCCTAATTGATGGGTAAGAATAAAGTTTGAATGCTTGTAATAATAATGGATAATGCGAAGTGGGTTAGTGAAGTGAGTAGATTTTTTAAAAGATTTTGAGAAGGTGAATAAATAATTTGGGTATATTTAAAGATAAAGAGGTGAATCTTTTTTAAAAGTGAACTTTTTCACAATTTTGGTAAAGCTGAGTTTTGCAAATCTGTCTTAGAAAAGTTGTGAATCAAGTAGTTGTTAATTCTACCCAATTCACAACCTTTGAGAGACTGGTTCAAAACTTTTGTAAATCTGATTTAAAATTTCAGTCACATAAAAGTCGTGGATCCATCTCTTCGGATTCACAACTTTATTCGACTGATTTTTAACTTTACTTTGCTAAAACACATAAGCTTTTTTATTTTGATCGTGTTCGTACACATGTTATGTTAAAGTTATTGACTGGATTTACAACTTTTATTTGACTGATCTCAACTTTACATTTGCCATAATATTATAAGCTTTATATTTTTTATCGTGTTCGTACATACATTATGTTAAGTTATTGACTTTTAAGCTTATTTCGGATGCGTGCGTAAACTAACCATATGGAAGCCTTAAAAGTCACTAAAGATCAAAAAAGATACTTAATGTATATTTAATTGTGTCATTATTAATTGTTTTCTAGGCGATTAATATTAGTGGATCAATATTATGTAATGAGTTAGACGCAAATCAACATGTGGGGACACTCTTATGATGTTTTTCCTTAAGCTTTAGTTAAATGTGGTATACTAGTATTAATAATTGTTTTTCAGGTTATGAATCACTATTTCTGTCTATGTGTGCTCTGTTTGGATTCTTCACTCTTATGTAAATATGGATTAAAACATTCGTTTTTGTTTTTGTTTTTGTTTTTGAAGTAAAGATATCCACAGACGCAGAATTTTCTTTTAAAATGGGCAACTTATTTCCACCTAAAAAGAGAGCTTTTTGCTTCCATTGCCGGTAAACAATGATACTATCAATTACTCCAACATAAAGTTTGAAGATTCCTAAAAGTAACTTAAAATATATCTTTGATTCTATAAATGGTATACAAACCACAAGAATGTAATATTCCTTAATCTCCACCTAAGTGACAATTTTTTTGTTTTCCTAGTTGAAATATATTAAAAAGGACATCACTATAATACTAACTATTTGTTCGTTTATTCCCCCCAACAGCATGAAATTAGTACAGTTAGTAGATACCTTCCATTTGTGATATGGCAATTCCGCACATAGTTGACAATATTAAATTAATGTACCTTTGGTTTTGGACCATCTTCCCTTAAATTATCACACCTGATTAGATTATATCTTAAGCAGTTGACAAAGTGACAGATGCTTTTATTAAATATGAACTGTTTGTTATTGTCATTTGAGGGAGAGAGTTAACAGACTTTTACTATTTATTTTTAATGGATGATGGCCGAATTAGACATTTTCTGCATTGAATAAAAAAAGGTCAATTACAGTGATTATTTAAGTACACGTCAGTTGCGTGTCTTTATCTTGTATTTAGACCAATAAACTTCTAACAATTACTGAATGTATTTTGACAAATGAACTTTTAGTAGTTACAGAATGTAATATTGATGTGGAAAAATATGTCATGTGATTCCCAGGAAATGGAATTCGGCTGGAAAATCGTTCTTGGTAGCTTCATCGGATTTTGTGGAGCAGCATTCGGGAGTGTAGGCGGGGTAGGAGGTGGTGGTATATTTGTGCCAATGCTTACCCTCATTATTGGTTTTGATCCTAAATCCGCTACTGCAATTTCAAAATGTTAGATATAAACCTATCCCACATATATTACTTCATATATTTATTCTATTTCACATGATTTGTTTATAGCTTTGTCCTTTAATCTCCAGGTATGATCATGGGTGCAGCAGCCTCGACTGTTTACTACAATCTTAAGTTAAGACATCCAACACTTGATATGCCCATCATCGACTATGATTTGGCATTGCTTATCCAACCTATGCTAATGTTAGGAATTAGTATTGGAGTTGCATTTAATGTCATTTTTGCGGATTGGATGGTCACGGTCCTGTTAATTGTTCTTTTCATAGGTATTGTTATGCTTATATAAAATTGTAAATCCGTATTCTCCCTTTTGGGGTTGTTTGCTAATACGATTTTAAATGTACAATCGTTATTATGCAGGCACATCAACCAAGGCCTTTTGTCGAGGTGTTGAAACATGGAAAAAAGAAACAATAATGAAAAAGGTAATACACAATTTAATTTTGTTGTTTTATGGTATATGAATGCTTAGTATTAAACAATAATAAATGCCTAGGTTTAATAAAAAGGAGGCTTGATTCAATCTGTTTCATTTTGAGCATAATTCTTTTATTTCATTTCAGGAGGCTGCTAAGCGCTTGGAGGGCAATGGTATGTTTATTCGGCTCTCCTTTCATTTCTGCCAATTTTTATGTTAATTACAAGACTTATTCTTAATCTCAGTGCTAACCTTCAATAATATTATATGAATCATAGATGGTGCTGAGGCAGAGTACAAGATGCTTCCTGGAGGTCCCAGCAATGGAACCACAACGAAACCCGAACGAGCATTGAAAGAAGAGGTTAGAGGGACAGATTTTATGTTTATTATGATTAGGGCCAATATATTTAATATATTAACATTTCAGTATATATTTGTTTAACATATGAACATTTCAGGTCACTATTCTCGAGAATGTATGCTGGAAAGAACTAGGGCTTCTTGTCTTTGTTTGGATTGCATTTCTTGGTTTGCAGATTGCAAAGGTAATTTATAGCAGAACTTTTCACTTATAGTCGCCTCAAGTATATTATAAGTTTCTCATAGCTCTATTATTCTATAAAGTATAGACTAACAAATTGTATATGTTGGTGACAGAATTATACTATGAATTGTTCAGTATTGTATTGGGTGCTCAACTTATTACAGGTATATTCACAAACAGAAGCACATATTCATGACAATTTAATGGATAACACACTATATAATGTGTTAATGATGCAATCCTCAAACTTCGAGTTACTCTATGGTGCACTTCCCCAAACTTTTCATCGAAATGGTTTTTTCCTAAATTTTTTATTGAACCAGTTAACTTTCCTTATCTAAACAATTAAACCCCTTAGCTTAGCTTGTTTTTTTTCCTTGCTCTAACTCCGAAACCTTTTATTGGTACACACTAAAAAAGGAAAAAAAGCTCAAGAGTTAAGCCGTATATAGACTGAAAATTTGAGGGTTAAACCATTATTAAGTCATAAATGAACTCATTATCATATCAATTACATCATCTACAATGTGTACTTATGTTGTAGGTTCCAATTTCTTTCGGGGTATCAGGTTATGAGGCAGTTAGTCTATATAATGGAAGTAGAACGATATCATCTAAGGGAGAATCATCAGCCACACTCACCATAGGACAATTGGTTTTGTATTGCTCTTGTGGTATTCTTGCTGGTTTGGTGGGAGGGTTACTTGGTTTAGGCGGTGGTTTTATTATGGGCCCGCTCTTTTTGGAGCTTGGTGTACCTCCGCAGGTCAGTTTTAAAAAAAAATTAAGAAAGTAGAATATTTCAACAACTTTTCTTGTTCTTTAGCTTTTTTTATTCTATTGAAGTTGATGGAACTGACAGTGTACTAAAATACTTGACAGATACTAATTGAAAACTTCGCGGATTACAAATTCGTATATAACTTTTTTTTATATTGTGTAGGTTTCAAGTGCCACAGCTACGTTTGCGATGACATTCTCGTCATCTATGTCTGTTGTAGAATATTACCTACTAAAGCGTTTCCCAGTTCCTTATGGTAAGTGCACTCTCCATTCATTAATGTAGAGGTGGCAGTTTTGACTCTTTTAAATTTGGAAATGGGTGATTTGGGTTGTAATTTGTACCTAATCGGTAAATTTATGCAACATAGTTAAAAATGAGACGGATCAAAAGACCAAAGTGTATTTTAATGCTTACAAATTGAAAAAAAAAACAAGATTTAATATTGTTTTTGTTCATATATAATAAATTAACTACATATATAGTTTAAGGAAAAAGGAACAGAAATTGTTGGCGGGTCAACCGAACCCATGTTGACCCATCCCTGTTTACCATTACTCAGCCTGCTTGCCTGACCCATATTGCCGTCATTAAATGTGAAAGGTTTGACTATTGTGTCTGTGAGCAAGAAAAAAAGTGATCCTGGGTGTCATTTACTTGATGCGAGTTGATATGAATTTGAGAGCCACAAACACAAATAATTGAAAGGAACCAGAATCTATGTATCTTAATCTTTCTTTTTAATTTTGGCAGCTGCTTACTTTCTAATTGTGGCAACAATTGCTGCTTTTGTTGGGCAACATGTCGTGAGAAAGATTATCATGATACTAGGACGGGCATCTCTAATCATATTCATCCTCGCATTCACTATATTTGTTAGTGCAATATCACTAGGTCAGTATCTTGGTTTCCATGAGTCGAATATATTTTTCGGAAAATTTGGAGTACTTGTTTGGCCCCTATACTATTGAACAAAATATTAGTGGTCACTACCAATCATACCATTAATCTTACCATTTTAAAAAAAAAAATTGTACTATAGATATAGAATGTACATTATATCATATGTTTTTTCTAACATGTAGATCTAGTGGTGAGTTTGATGGTAAAAGTGGATAACCAATAAAAAAATTTAGTAGCATAAGGATGATACTTTTTTTCTTTCTTCTTTTTCTGCACTGATCTCAACCAAGTTCATGTTTAACAGGTGGAGTTGGAATTTCCAACATGATCACGAAATTCCAGCAGCACGAGTACATGGGATTTGAGAATCTTTGCAAGTACAGGGCCTAAATATAGGTAAAATATTTTTACAAACTAGAATTAGTCGAGCTCTATCCTATCGTGACTTGTATCTAGTGCTGTGAAAGCTGTACATTAAGCTATTTCATTTATGCAAAATCCAGTTTAGATTCAAAGGGCATTGGAATCATGCTCCTGAGGCCACATCCAATCAGATAGTGACTGATTTATTATGGCCTGTGGAAAGACCGGTGTTGAAGTTGGCTTCTGGAATTCAGATGTTAATTCATGGATGATTGTTGCACTTGTTAGATACTACTTTATTGTAGCCTGTTTAAATGAAATATTTGTTTCGTTGAAACTGTTTCGTGGTTCTGTTTATACATTCCTTTGTTTGTAACTTTAGTACCTATTTTAAGCTACTTCTGATTTTTTAATTGCAAATTTGCTGGTTTTCTCTATTTAATAATCATTCTGGAATCAGGATTAATGAAATCAAAAGCAGAAACTGAAATAAAGTAAGATCTATATTGAAATAAAGCAAGACCTTGCAAAAAGAATGCTGAGCTTTGTACACTTTTCAATAAAAACCTTTGACAATTTTAACTGGATAATTCATAAAATAATTGTTTTACATATGCTTTAGCATAACTAACATAAATTAAAAAGGATTGTTGAACTTTATAAACTTCTCAAGCGATTTGCTGCTGTTGAATCCTATAGCAGAATCAAATATATGGAAGTTGATTCTCAAATGAAGCGGAACCTTTTACAAGGGTACTAGATAGCCTCTATATCAGTCTATCGCGTAGAGTTCAGTCCTGAAAAAATCTTGAATAATCATAACACGGTAAATTTATTTGTGGAAAAAAAATATGATTGTGAATATTGCAAGTCAATATATCATGATCTGAATCAAATTGATTTAAAGGGATTAGTTTTCATTATATCTATCACTGATAAGCCGATTATGTTTTTGGATCAAGTGCAACTGTAGCTGTTTAATTGCATCTTGTGTAAAGGTTGTGTTTGTAACTCAGAAACATGTCCAATCGGGTCAAAACGGAGTAAGTTTGGTTGTAGCTTTATGTGTTACATAGTTGTCATGTCTATAAGCTTTAAGACTGATGATCATTTGCAATGAGATATACCTAATGGATCTTTGGAAGTGCATCCTGTTGTCAAAAAGGCTTATTGTACTGCTTATTCTAATTTGAAGGATTCTACTTTCTAGAGGTTGTACATTTGCGAAATACTTTCCCTCTGTTTTTTTTATCGTCCTTGATCTTCATGATTCTATCTCCAGATCAGTACAGTAGTTCCCTTCATCTCACCAAATATACGCATTGTGAATTTTTATTGTGAAAATGCAGGAAGTTCGTCTTCATAAGGTTAGTGTTTCTCTTCCCATCTTCGCAAGGAACACGTTTCATTTGCGTCGTGAAATATGCAAAAACCCAAGGTGGAATCTCACTTCTTAGTTTGAGAAGCAATGTGTATTGTGATGTCTGATAGAACTATGCTGAACTTTTAAATTTTTGTCCGATCCTTCAATTTGGATGAACTTTTTTCTGGTGACAAGTGCCTATTAGACATATCTTTAGACACAAGTTTAGATACAGTTATCATTGCTCGATGCAAACATCAAAGCATTGACACGAAATGGCTATGACACACAAGGTGTTAATAGTATACTAACTCATTGTATCCGTTTGAGTAATAAAATTCAAAATTTCTATATCCAATAAAAAAAATCCAATGGCATTTTTTCTTGTTATTTTTATTCCGCGTGCCTGTATCCCCGTGGCATTTTTTAATCTCTAAGGGGTCAAGTGGGATTTGAAGTAGAAGCTTGTTGGTTTATAATACTCATATTTAAGGTCAACATACTAAATCGCTACATCAGGTTTTTGAAAAATAACTAATATATATGATATGCCAATTAGTATATGTAGGTGGTAGGCACATAAGGATATAAACAATAACAAAAGAAACTGTCATATAGCTAGTCATAAAAAGTCTCAGATAAGCTCGTTGATCAGGTTTTTGGAATTGAGGAACTAAATGAAGGTAGATACAAAAAAATGTGATGTATGTAGTTTTAGCAGCTCATTGACTAATATTAACACAATTCATAAATCATAAACTAATCTGTCTGTTCACTAATATGAAAAGTTTAATATTATTCCCTAATAAGAGACCACACTATTTAAATTCCACCACAGTTCTCTTTTATTGTTCACTCACACACTCACGAAACGCACATCAACTTGCACAAGAACTTGTTTGTGTAAAATATAAAAATCTTAGATGGAACTTAGAGTGCATAAATGGAAATTTATGAGATTAGTGGCGATGCTGCTGATGAATGTTGTGTTAGCTTCAATGTTTGCTTCAGCGGAAAGAAGTGTGGTGATAGAAGACATGGCTGCAGTTGCTGAAGGTGATGAAACCAAATTTGGGTATATTGTGAAGTTGGCAAGCAAACTGTTTGAAATGAATGGGTTGGAGTACCATCATGTTTGGCCTGTAAGTATTCATATTCTTTTGATATTTGGAATACTCATCATGCAGATATCATGACAGTTAGTTTCACTTACGTAGTGTTTGGTATGAAGGAATCAAAGTCGTAGAGGAATGGCTTATTCCTTGATTCATTCCATTACGTACGTAACCGTCATTTTCATTCCACAGCTATCCCCTATTTATATCTCATTACTTTCCGACATGGAACGAAATCTATTTACCATATATTTCGTTTACTTCCATATACAAAGACAAGGCCAATATTCACCAAATGAAAAATGAATCTAGAATGGAGACACTGATATATTCAAATTAAATTTAGACTATATTACTTTTATGCAGTAAAGGTTTTGCACATATTAATCATTTCTTCTAGTAATGCTCACAAAGCTTATAAAAAAGAGATGTTCCGGTAGCATGGTCTGTCAACATTGATACTATAAACTACTCCAATAATGTTTCAGGTCGGATTCCTATAAATAGGATTATACGTGTCTTTGATAAGGAAATTGCGTTATAGCCCGAGAATGTAATTTTTTTCTTCCCACAACTTTGCCCTTTGATCATGACTAAACAGTAGTTTAAGCCTTTGGCACATTGAGAAATACTCATATACATTGTATTTAAAGTCAACTGTATGCAACTGTCACATGAGAGAGGAGTTATGAAAGCTCTATTGATTTATTTATAGATGGTAGTTAATTACAGTGATGTATGTTGGAATTTAACAATCAAGTTAACCATTAACTCATACGAGTACGCAGCGGATGGATCTAGTATAGTACAAATAATTAACATACTGATAAAACACATTAAGGAACATGAAATATAAATAGAACACTAACCCTTGATGTCACCCGCAAGAATCACAAACCGAATGAACGAAACTAGTGACTAAGTGGTCACCTCTACGAGTGCTCACACAAACACGTAAACAAGCACGCCCGGATGCTAGTCCAAACCTCACGTATACCAATACAACAAGTGTACACCAAAGCAACTGAAAAACGAAATCCAAAAGCCTCACACACCCCTGGACCGAAAATCAGAATGAAACAACTAGGGTTGAACCGAATTCGGTTGTCACCGTGCTACAGTACAACCGAATTAGAGATCCACACACCCTAGATCGAATCCGACTATTGTCACACCTTGACAATACGTAAACCAATATATATAACCTTCTGGAACAGCCTAGGGATCGAATCACTAATTGAAAACCCACAAAGGAGTTAACCGAAATAGGCAAAATCGAAACTCAATCAACCCTAATGAGGGTTTTAGGGTAATCGGCTGTTACAAATGAATAGAGGAGAAGATGATTTGTTTCCAGTGTTTGTGGCTGTGTGTTAGTCGACTATTCAGCTAGGGTGAAGGACTATATATAGCCTTTAATAACCCCACTCATGATAAGACTCAAACTTTGAGTCTAATCCTTATCAAAACACTTTCAACCCAAATCATTATCCCTTCTCCTTATCACCTAGGTCCATTGAACTTAGACAACTCCTAGAACCTTCCCTCATGGCCGGCTAGCACATAAGGACACAACAAAGTTCTTGTCTTAATGGTTCACGTCCAAACGGTTTATAATCGAAGCTTTCGTGAAGTTAATAAGCGTACTCTAAATGTTTTTCGTGTGTGCCCCCAATAGGCTCACACACTCCTAGTCGTGTATTGCGTATCCAACTAACATAAACCAACAATGTATATAGTGACATGACATATCTATAAAACCTAACTGCATTTTCGTATTGAGTTAACAAATAATGACAAATCACTGCTATGGTCTAGTCAGATACAAGTCGTATAAAAAATATCTTCGAAGTCGCATAGAAAGTACACTCAAGTTGCATAAGTCGTTGAAGTCACATGGAGTGTTTAGGGAAGTTCTAAGTCGCATAGGGCATTTTGGCAAAGTTATCAAGGTGTTGGGGCAAATCAAGAATTTTCCCTATTTCGTATCTTCTACATAACAAGAGATCATTTCATATTTTCATTTATAAAAGTAAATCCTGATAAAGGTAATTCCAACAAATACCAATTCTAATCAAAACTGGATAGATATGAAACTAAATAAAGATTAATTAAGAAACATGTAAATATTGTTTTGATCCTTCAAATTTTCAAAACAACCGGAAAATATTACACTTTAGGGGTGAGTTGTGACAAAATAGCCCGTGGCTACTGTAGATCAAATTTATGTTCTTCATCATTGTATAATTTCTCAAAGGGTGGCAATGAAAAAGTAATGTTCTTGTTTCTTGATATTTAACTTGATGAATTTGATGCGATTTAGAAAGTAACTTAGGTGGTACTTGAATAGAAAGGGTAAATAAATCATTTCTTGATGGGGTACTCTTCGTTTAAACTTTTTGGTGCAATGCCATTATAAGTTTATAACTTAGTTGGCATTTTGTGTTCCTTCAAGTATACTTCACTTTGGATGGTTTGAGATCACAATCAATGCTTTCTTTCTTTTGTTTTATAAAAAAGAATATTAAGAAACATTCTTCATTTTAAAGAACAATAAAAGCATTGAAGTATACTAAAATGATTGTTATTTCTCATGCGATTCAAATTCATATGGAATGTGAATACTCAATAGCATTACCGAAGGAACAGGGTCCTTGGTTGTTACATGTAGATATCAAGGAACAAGTGCCCGGTAGGTCCGGCAATCGAAGAGACAAGCAATCATAGCAGGCACGAAGCACCAGAAAACGCGTGGAGAACTTCTTTCGTTGAAAGTTCCATAGGGCCCAACGCCTACCATATGGGAGATCGACCTGTGAGGCAAAGGTGCGCCAAAAAAAGGTCTGGTACCGGCCAAGGTGGAGAATTCCCTCATTTACTTGCTTTCTATATTCAAAACTAATTATAGCCTGCCACCTCCCCGGTAGGGCATCCTGTACCTAAGGACTATACGTGACTTTTCCATTAACTTCCTCATATCACGTCTTACTGATATCCATCTCATATAAAGCATAAAAACTAAAAACTGGATTGTACAAGTCTAATACAACCATAAAGTTACACTTGTAAATTAGACTCGAATTATGGTCCACCAAGTCATAAAGTTACACTTGTAAATTAGACTCGAATTATGAGCCCGATTGAGTTAACTTTGTAACGGAACCACAAATAAAATTGCAACTTCTTTTCGATTGAGTGCATTTACGAAAATTTGTTATTTTTACGAAATGTAACATTAAGAATCAAAGATTCATCAGCTTCCAATGACACCGCAGGACCCCTAGTTCCGTCACTGATTGAACCTCGAACTAAAGGTTATTTAATTAACATCACACACTACTGGTGGAATCATTTCCCCACCGCAAAAGGTTGAGTTTACCGGTCATAGATCAATCTCGACTTATGACTATTTGATAACTAAAGCATGTACTCATTTATGAAGTTAGGTCTATAGTAAAGGGTTTGTAATACTTAAAAAGGGTGCATGAGACGAGAGTTTTTTGCAAATCTTTTTGACCCATAAACAATCACTTAAATGGGATGGAGTTGATGTTCAATAAAACAACACTACCTAGATAGCCACAGGTCTTTCCAAGTTCTAACATCAACATGGCAAACACATCAAATGCCATTAAATTGTCGTTTCACCATCTATACATGTTTCCACGTAACACTCAAATCATAATCGTAGAATCTAAGGATCCTACCCATTGCAGAAAATGACAAGCTTATTGTACTTGACTAGAGTTCATACCATGCAAGTGATTTTTCCCATTTCTTGGGTGGTTAAATCAAATTATAAAGTATAAATGCAATGAATCTAAAAAAATCAAATTGTTTGTAGTTTTGTACCAATCAACACACTCATTTATTCATTAGAATATAAGGTATGCTTGAATCATTTAATATAAAAGAAATGAAAATATAGTGAAGCTAGCTTATTAGTTTTGATGCCTGAAAAATGAAATTAAACTCAAGGTATTCAAAGAGGTTGTGATTCCATATTTAGTTTAACTGCGAAACAATGTTAGGGGTGTGAGAAAATAATATCTCCAAACATACACACAAGGTAATTTACTCAACCTGAAGAAGAAGTACGTGCATGCGAGCATTTGTTGTAATGTTGTTTCTCTTTGTGGTAGCGGAATATGAGAGTTAAAAAATAAAGTAAATAAGTTAATGTTAAAATAAAAGACTTGTTATATGCATGCCTTGATAATTCAAAAGCAAAATAAAAAGCTAAGAGATAAACAAAACTACACAAGGAAGAAAAGAATGTTCAACCAAGAATAACATTTTTGTTTATCAAAGTATATCTTTTTCTTTATGAACATGCCAATCTTTATACGAAATGTAAATGTCTTTGCTCTATGGATTAATAATGAAAGGGAAAGGAATATCAGGTAAAAGATTTTCTTATATAATATCCTTACTTATACCTGAATTTTAGGTTATCATCTTTTATAGCCATTATTCTATTCTATTTCATTTTGACCCAAAGACAATTCCTCAAATTAGAATCAATTTGTTGAAATGGAAGTGTTACCACATGTACATCCATTGAAACTTATAGATTTAAATCCAAAATATCCACACGACGAAGTAGTATACGATGATGAGGAGGAGTTGATTATGAAACAAGCCTTCCGATGTCCATGTGGACGTTGTGGTCAAGAAATCAACTTCTATCACAGGTATTACTATACGTGTGAACAATGTGACTACTCACTTCACAAATTATGTGCAGAGCTTCCTACAAAGCTAAGACATGAATCTCATCGTGATCATACTCTTATCCTCTATCAAGTGTCAGAAGATAAATTGTGTATGTGTCAAGTTTGTAAACAGAAGTATGACTATGAGTACCTAAATTATCGTTGTATTAGTTGTCATACTTATATTTGTGTAGGATGTTCCAAAAATGGCGTAAAAAATCACATGATCTATCACCCTGGTCACCAACACCCAATAATGTCCATTTCTGTAGATATTTCGGCCAAATGTCATGCGTGTGGCAACAAACACAAAGGAAACTTTTATTATTGTACCACTTGTTTTAGTTTTTTTGCCCATAGAGATTGTGTTTTCCTCCTTACTCCATTACAAAGTTGTTAAAATCCAAAATTAATTTTAGAAAAGACAATTTCTTTCATATTCACCAGCTCACACTTGCATATTCATTTCCAAGAGATGATCAAAAAGTTAAATTTGATCCAAAATGTAAGGTATGTGAACTGCAATTTGATGAGAATCTATGGATTTATAAATGTGAGAAATGTCGATATTATGTACACATAGATTGCGCATCTACATCTAAAGAGGCAACACTCAATGCCATACCCTTAAACCAAGGTACGTACAAGTTGTCACTAAATCTAAGTTTGTAATATATTGCATTTAATTATCACCTTAAGAAAATTGAGTTTTAGTTACAAATGCTTTAATAATACAAAAAAGGTCAATAAATCCGACTTTCTAGTGACGCTTTTTAAAAAGTGTAAGTAAAAAATTAAAATTGTACATTTAATGATATTTTTGTGGAAAATATGTGTCTCAAAAGGCATAAAAATATATCCTAACCTTCAATGTTTTGACACTTTTCGTACTTTTAGAAACACTTTTTTTATATGTCACTAATGATAATATATGTTAGTTGGTATATATGTAATTTCCCCTAAATAATTACTGTAATTTAATGGTTGTACGTTTCTTATATGGTCCTGCAGAATATGATGACATTCCCGATCTTGTCCATCTCCCATTCCCCGATGAAACTCACATGTTAAAACACTTTTATGGAGAAAGTGGATCAAGGCCTTTCGAAACCAACCTAACACATCCATTTCATGAACACCCGTTAATTCTTGTGGATACGCCATGCTGTAATAATGATATTACAACAACACTTACCTCTTCACGAATAACAACATCATCCAGTCACGATTCAATGAAAATGGTTGAAGTTTTATGCAATGCATGCATAAGACGAATCACAAACATGCCGTTTTACAAATGTACAGTTGAGGTATGCAACTTTGTTTTACATGCGTGGTGCACCCGTTTGCCTAATGAAGTTAAGAAGATAGGTTATTCTCATACCTATAAACTATTGCCACAAGTCCCTAATTATAGTTTGAGTCTGAATCGGTTAGTTTATTATTGTCACTCAACATGCAAGGATTTTCTTACCGTCGTACCCTGTCGTCCTTTCGATGAGACGATACTTCAACCTTGACTTCATATGCGGGGTCACACCTGAATTTATCACGCATAAATCTCATCCAAATCATCTACTTCATAAAACAATAATTCCAAGATATCCTGAAAAGTATGTTCTTTGATGTATTGTCTATTGCAAAGAAACAAGTTTTTTTACCATTTGTTCGACTTTTAAATTTTACAATACAGTGCTAGAGGTGTGCTTTGTTGTGGCCTGATTCAATTACTCACAAGTATGACAAGCATCCCATGACCCTAAGGTACTTCCCAGTTGAAAACTATAACGGTGATTACTTCTGTGAAGTTTGCGAGGAGGAGTTTAATCCTAATGGTGCGTTCTATCATTGTGATCAGTGCGTACAGTCCATGCATCCAGCTTGTTGTGTGTCAATACTTCAAAAAGAACCAATCCCTTTCTATCCTGACAGAGATTATGATGATGAATTCAAGTTTGGAAAAATTAAAATGGTTAAACGTCACCCGCACCCTCTTTCATTTCTCCCATGGAATTTTGAAGGTCGTAGTTGCGCCGAGTGTTTTCGGAGGTCAAAGGATGGGTTTATCTTAAACTGTTTACGGTGCAAGTTTGCAATTCATGATTACTGTGAGTATATCTTTGAGCCGGTATTTAAACCGCGCGTTGCTGCGAGGGCACTACGCCTTTTTAATATATAAAGTTTATTATATAGAAAGTCGAAAATAGATAAAAGCTCGTTTTGTAAAGTTTTTTTTCAGTTTGGGTCGGTGATTTTTTTTTTTTTTAGTTTGGGCCACTTTTGGGCTAAATGTTTGGCCCGACACTGTAGCAATGGTCAAAGGTAATGGTCAAACATTTGTGAATTGTATTATAGGGTAATAAATGATTAATAAGACAGTGGTCTTGTGGGGTTTACATTAATATAATATCTTTGTTATATAAGTTTTATTATGTGTATGTGTCAATCAACATCTATGAAAATAATTTTGCGATAATCTTAGAAGTGTTTGGGATTGCCTGTTTATACTCCTTATCTTCTTATTATTAAGCGCTTATTTACTCCAACAGGGTGTTTATGTGAGTTTTAAAAGTGATTATGAGCTCTCAAAGTGCATATAATTAACCGGATAACAACTTCATCCAAACATTCAAAACTGCTTATTTAATCTATAATTTGAAGATAAGCAGTTAAATAAGCTATCATAAACACCCTTTTAGAATCAGCTAACTGTAGTGATAAGCGGTGCACATGGATGTGCATGTGCTGCTTTAAGTTGTAATTAACACGTTATAAAAAATAATAAATAAAAAAAATCGAATGAGTGTAAAATGAGGATGTAAGTACTATCTTTCTACCGTTCAGTAACCAATTTTACTGCAAATGGTTATTTAACCTTTAGTTATCTTAAGGGCATCCACAACAACTTAGGTGGCATCGTGTAAATATAAATGTTGTCAAGGGATTAAATGTTCAATACTATTGTGGGTCTCCACATCAACAAACGCACAAATGTGAGTATGTTTTGGTGCAAACCACTTTTATATGCATATGGTTGAGTCAATTAGAATAATTTATTACTTTTTCTCATGGTATTTTGTTTTGTTCGCAACGAGTGGGTTTGCTCGCGCTTTGCTGTGGGACGATTAGCGAGCGCCGTTTAACCCAAGGGTTATTTTTGTAAACTGAAAAAAAAAATAAGTTAACTGTCGTTACTCCTGATCCCAAAGACAATTTCGTAAAATTCTAAATTTTTTTTTAACTAACGATCGTTACTTAACAGCGGTTAGTAGGGGGTATTCTGTAAATTTTTAAAAATAAAATTAAGTTAACGGTCGTTAAGTAACGACCGATCCCAAAGACCATTTTTGTAAATTCTAAAAAAATAAACAAACGGTCGTTACAGCCATTGGTGGGGGAAAAGGGTATTTTGTAATTTTTTTAAAAATGAAGGTAGTTTTCGTAATATGACACATAATGTGAGGGGGTATTTCGTAAATATCTACAGGTATTTTGTACATGTTGGTAAAACGGTTTTTAGCGGCTGCTGGAGAGGCCATATTCAGGTTACATTTATATTTTACGGATCAAGCACTTTAAGTCGCAATTTTGCATCTAATGCATTTAAATTCACGAATGGCTTTAGTAAAAAATATGATGTTGTAACTGTAATCCTATTCATATCAACACACAATTTTGTAACTTATAATGTTAACAAATAAAAGAGCTTTGAGAATGCACACATGAAATCTTACTGGTGTCGGGTCATAATGTAATTGATTCCCATAATAATAATTTTGCGATGGAAACATGTTTTAGTCAATGAAAATCCAGCTTTATGACTTTAGAGAATTATCGATCTTGTCCATCAGACCCATCACATGGATGTCCAATTTTCATCATAAGTCGCAACTAAGCAAACAACGAATGGAGACAGCCTCCTTTCACTTAAAAAGTGATATTAAAGGTAATAGATAAGATATATAGAAAAAGTAATGTCAATGTTCTGAAAGAGTCACTGCATTCTTATTTCCGCTTTTTTTTAAAGACTTTGGATAACCCATTTCATCATATAGAAAAAAAATTACAGTATAATGTACGCAACCCACCTTACCCGCACATTTTGTTATGACTATTTTCTGTACCATAGTGATGAAAAAAATTCTCGCCATAAAAGCTATTGTCACACTTTGACCAACAGAAGGAACTGCGTCTGTGGATGTCATTGCAGCAGGAGCATTAAAGAAGGTCACAAAGTCTCCTGACATAAGCTCATTTCCAGCGTTTCCCCTAACTCAAATGTATTATAAGAAAACGGTACAACAACTGACCCTTAAGGTCACTTCCAGAATACCCATCAGTCATGTTTGCCACTGCATCCAAATCCATATCTGAAGATAAGCCTTCTTTTGCTAGTATAACCTTTAAGCTCTTTACTTTTATTAGGAGCGCTTGGTAAAATTCACCATCGATCTGCGAAATGGGAATACAATGAAAAATGGGACAATGGGTAGCAATTTAATAAGCATATCACCAACATAATCCATAATCTTAGCTTACAAACATTCTTAATATTACAAATTCGTAGCAAAATCAGTTAACTTTAAAAAAATAACTTTTTTTCAGTTTTTGACCCATTTGAGCTATTGTGACATCATTTTTTTTCCAGTTTTTACCCATTAAGCTATTTTCACCCATTAACCAAAACTCCACGAAAAGAAATTGAACAAATAGTAAGCAATTATGAGAAACAGAAGCTTAAATGTGCAAAGACCTCTGTTTTCCTTATGTCCACAGTGGTGCGTGTGTGTGGTGGATGATGTGGACAATGGTGCGTGTGTAACTATATTTTGATAGACCAATCTGGACACGACTTTTAGATGATGTTTAGGATTACTTACTAAGACTGCACGTCAATGAAATCTTATGATCGTATGTCCTATGCCGCCAAAATAAAGTAACCCAAACAGCCCCTTCTATAAACCATTAACTAACGCTAGAGGAAAGCAATAAGACGGTCTCAAAGAATAATGAATATACATTTGGAAAAAAATCCCAAACAGAAGTAATCTTTTACGAGCAACTATTAATTTTGTGTGCACAAAAATGATCTCACATACAACGATATTAAGATATATTGTTGTATCAATTTATCAACGCTAAACGTAGGCGAGAAAGATATCGTACTCACCTTAGGTGTTTGTGGGCAACCCGATCCGGCCCATACTAAAAATGACCCATTTAGACCCGTTACCTAACCCGCCCATTGATTTGAGAGATTAATCTTACCCATTTGAGGAGGTAGACAAACTCTTCCTTTGGCCTGTGATTTGTGTTGTTTTTCCCACTGACAATCTCTAATGCAACTACTCTAATGTGTAAACATCTGCTTTATCTGTCAAGTATCCCCTCATCGCATATTCTGGAGCTATATATCCTCTGCAAATTTACATCATACATGTCTCAGATTTAAGTTCCAATAATTTGATACCTTTTATCACTTTGGATAGTGAATCAAATGTGTACTTACAGGACTGAATAGTGAATCAAATGTGTACTTACGTGTGTATCCACTATACGAGTATCAGAATTACATGTTGCATGAGGTCATGTCAAAGCTTGCAGAACATTAGTTGAGGACACTTGTTGTTGGCATTCAATGTCACTATTTGTATAGCTACCAACAACAGCCTTGGCTTCACAGCCGGCATCCGTAGAGGCCAAGTTAAGAGCACTTCTGTTTATATTTTGTTTCTCACAACTAACGGCCGTGCTTAATTTGTAATCAGACTGAAAAAACCAATTTTCTTTTGGTTTTTATATTTCAACAGCAACAATAAAGGGATTTTGAGAAAGCGCGTATTTATTTAGTAAGTATGTTTATCGCTTGTGCCTTCCATCTTGGGCATTCATTTTTCTGAAATTTGTACGAAAAAAGGATTCAGAAGTGTGCACCGAAAAGATGATACATAAAATTTAAGCAATTCCAAACACCCCTAAATGAAAATATCATACCAGTTTCTCGTTATTGAATTGTAAGTTTCTGCTTGTATGTAAATGTAAATATGAGGCTCAGATAGGTAGATAGTCGAAAAAAGAGGATACATCCGCCATGGCTGCAAATCTAGTCATTTGCCCCGCCAAGACGCGGACAATCTTAGTTTTATTCGAATGTACCGAGACTCATCACAGCCTCCTAAAATCCTATTCTCATCACATAAAAGGGTAATGAAGACACCTAGATCAGTTGCAAATAGATTGCAAACCGGGGTTTGAAATATTATTTTTGAACAATGTTTTTTGTAACGAATAACGTCCTGTAATTTCATTCTCGGACAACAGATGATGAACAACCCAACCCGCTCCACCTGTTTCATCCCAACCCGCACAGGTGCCAGACTCAACACGATATGCATGTCATGGCTAACCTGCCATAGTAGCATCCATTTTTCTGTAGAACCGAAACTAACCACCACATGTCGCTGCAACTATAAACAAAAGCCGGTTACCCTGCCAAGAAGTGAGGGCGGAAGACGTAGCTTCTAAGAAACACAATTCTAGAAAATTAAGAGTTGCACATATAAATTTTTGGGATTTTATAAACCAATGAAATAATTGGCATAAATAAGGTAATTGTAAAACATAAAACAAAACAACCAACCTAAGCTCACCAACGCCACCCGCCATGATCGGCGGCAACGAAGAGATCGACGGCATCGAAGAGAGTTGAGGGAAAACGGTGAGGCGGTAAAATTCACTCTTCATTCAGCCTTACCAAATACCCAACAACACTAACTATAGTCACCAACCATCTTCAGAAAAACGGCAACCGCCGCCGAAACACACACATGAGGCGGTGGCAAGAGACGCAAAGAGGATACACCTGACTCATTAATAGGGGGTAGTGTGGAAACTTTTATTAAAATGTGAAAAGTTTAATGCATTGTAAGAGTTTTCTATAAAATAATGAAAGTGTTAAAGTCGTAATACCAACGAACTTTTTCAAATTTATCGATTTGGTACATGAACTATTTTATTTACCTATTAATGTAATGTACTTTCATTTTTGTGTCGATTTGCACAGTGTTTAACTGATTACCGGATAAAAACTGGTAAAACCGAAAAAAAGCCTACTTGGCATATTTAATACTTTTGTAAATTGCATGGACCATCCTTTTATTTTTGTATTTGGCGTATTTAGTATTTAACTTTACAAAAAAATTCTAACATTTTTTTTTAAAATAGGAAAACTTTATAAATATTTTTTGCTGCGTTAAAATTACAATTTTTTTATAAAATTAAGAAATTTTATACACACATTTTTATAAAATTACAAATTTTTTTATAAAACTACAAATTTTTTTATAAAATTATGAAAATTTTTATAAAAACATTTTTATAAAATTAAGAAAAATTTTATACACACAGTTTTATAAAATTACGAATTTTTTTTAAATTACGAAATTTATTATAAAATTATGAAAAATTTTATACACATTTTTATAAAATTACGAAAAAAATTTAAAATTATGAAAAATTTTATACAAACATTTTTATAAAATTAAGAAAATTTTTATACACACATTTTTATAAAATTATGAAATTTTTTATACACACGATGTGCATAGATGGTTTATCTTAAAGTCATGTAACAGATGCTGGCGTGCGATCTAGCTTTCTGTACCATGTCAGACCTTTAGTTTATGTCCTTTTTCTTGGAATAGACATTGTAAATTTGTAAGTGTATGTTCTAAAGAAATAACGTACACACCAGATATATATAAGTAAGCACATACAAAAATCATCGTAATTTTAAAATTTTTGTTTATATTTAAAAAAAAATTATAATTTTTCGTAATTTTAACGGAGCAAAAAATATTTATAAAGTTTTCCTATTTTAAAAAAATGTTTATAATTTTTTTTGTAAGTGCAACCTAAAAAGAAGACCATAGTCCTCAACTCTAGACCGCGGGACCCCCATACCCAAAATTTGGCTCTTATGAATATTAATCTGTAATCCCGACGCGAGATGGAAACATTTAAGAATATGGATAATACCTCTCAAATTATTATCAGACCATTCACCCATAAAAAAGGCGTCATCCGCATAAAATAAATGAGATAAAGCCAAAGATCCCTGTAACTGAATGCCTTTAAACACATCTTCATCAACTGCTTTACAAACGGATAAATGCAAAGCTTCCATAACAAGGAATAAAAAGAAAAGGTGAATATCGGATCAACCTGTTTAAGAAACCCCGGATTGAATAAGAAACTCGTCAGACGGACTTCCAGTTAACTAGTAACGAAGCCTTTAGCAAAATCTAGAATACCTCTAAACCAAGTACACCAATCGAACCAAATCCAAAGCCTCAAGGCGTCAAGTAAGAAGTCCTAACGAACGAGTCATGTGCAATGTAATTCGTATGAAATGGAAAAACTTGATTTGGAGTAGTTTGTCATGTGCAATGTAATTCGTATGATTTCGAGTGGTTTGTCATTTGCAATGTTAATTCGTATGTTATATTAATTGTATGTGAAGACCTTTGTTTAAAGCTTTTATGATAGAATGTGTTGCTGTATTAACGATATGAATGTGTTTAATGTATAACATATCACCGTTAAAAACATATCTATAATTTTTTTTGTTAAAAATATGGAATATCGGACACCGAAACACAAATCTAAAAAACGTAGTTTAAATTAAAATCCAACAAAGTCACACGTTTTTTGCCCGTTCGAAATTATTTTATAGTCAAATAATTTTTAAATAATATATTTTTAAATATTAATTATTTAAAACCTCACTTCTAGTTTTTTAATAAATATAGTTTTTGAATAATATTTAATAAAACTTTTAGTAAAAATATAGTTTGTGAGTTGGTTTTGGATATATAATAAAACTCTAAAAAAATTTTAATAACACTTTCCCCTGGACATTTGCGCCGGGGAAACCTCTTTTTTATTTTTGATATATTTGTGATATATTAATAAAACTTATATATAATTTTTTAATAATAACTTTCCCCCCCGGCGGACCATGTCGGCCAGGGCGAAACATTCTTTTTAAAGTTTGTCCAATCACAGCAACGTAATTAACACTAATTATCTTTTTTTAAATAAACAAATGAATCCCCAACGACATGTCGCCGGGGAAAAGTAAGCGGGAAAATTTCCCGCCACGTTTTACGTAGAAATATTTGGTCAAATTTTAACGACCTTATCCCCGGCGACATGTCGCCGGGGAAAAGTTCAGAATACTTTGACTAAATTTTCTACGAGAATTGGTGCCACGTAGGATCTATTTTTGTCGTTTAGTGCATATTCCCCAGCGACATATGTCGCCGGGGAAAAGTCCGTCACCTGTTCTCATATTTCTTGTAGTGTTTGTCCTTACGGTCGAACCAACAAGCCAACGAAACCCTTTGGGGTTTTAATTAGCGATCGAACAAAGAAGGAGAAGAAAACCAAAAACCCTTGAGGGTTTTTTAGTTTCGGTCGAGCAAGAAAAACCACAAGAACGATGTATATATTTTTGGTTTCAAGTTATGTAAAGAATGAAAGCCCAACTCTATATATAGTCCTCTAGGCTTTCCTAATCCCATTAGGATTATAATTCCAGCCGACTAAGAAGAAGGGGAGTCAAACCGCACCCTTTCAATATTCGGTTTTGTATATTTAGTCTCTTAACTCTTTAATGACTAATATTAATACTTGTTAACATTTAACTATCGTTTGCTAAACACATAATATATTACTTTAATATATTTACTCGTTATTCTACATATAAACGTGTGCGTCCCCTTAGGCTCGAAGACATTTTCGGACATATATTAATTATACTTGTTCATATTCCAACACATATTTTGCTCGGGATGGTGAAGCTCAGGATCAAGGTGGCTAGGGCTCACGACTGCACCTGCTCAGGGTCAGATCTTGGTCGCCTGGTCGTGGTGGTGACCACGAGCAAAACCCAAACAATTCTTTTCTTTCTTGTTATTAACTTAGGGTAGCCATTAAGATTTTAAAAGGGGCACGTACTGTTCTTAGTGTTACAGGCATAAATGTTTCATTAATTTTTACTGTTGTATTTAACATAGGACAAACTCTTAATAATTTATTTTTTACAAATTGGAGGTAAAATTTGCCCTCTTACATTTATATATAAATGAAATAAATTTCTTACAGATTAAATTACTTGAATCTGATATGTTTTGATTTAGTTTGCATAACATAGTTTTGAGAAAATAAAGCCTGAGTTCTAAAAAACACATCATATGTATGTTGGAATTTAACAATCAAGTTAACCATTAACTCTTACGAGTACGCAGCGGATATGGATCTAGTATAGCACAAATAATTAACATACTGATAAAACACATAAAGGAACATGAAACATAAATAGAATACTAACCCTTGATGTCACCCGCAAGAATCACAAACCGAATGAACGAAACTAGTGACTAAGTGGTCACCTCTACGAGTGCTCACACAAACACGTAAACAAGCACGCCCGGATGCTAGTCCAAACCTCACGTATACCAATACAACAAGTGTACACCAAAGCAACTGAAAAACGAAATCCAAAAGCCTCACACACCCCTGGACCGAAAATCAGAATGAAACAACTAGGGTTGAACCGAATTCGGTTGTCACCGTGCTACAGTACAACCGAATTAGAGATCCACA
Source organism: Tanacetum coccineum (assembly GCA_026074375.1). Classification (NCBI taxonomy): domain Eukaryota; kingdom Viridiplantae; phylum Streptophyta; class Magnoliopsida; order Asterales; family Asteraceae; genus Tanacetum; species Tanacetum coccineum. Next base: position 65,121 of record BQNB010017565.1, read on the forward strand.
CACCCTAGATCGAATCCGACTATTGTCACACCTTGACAATACGTAAACCAATATATATAACCTTCTGGAACAGCCTAGGGATCGAATCACTAATTGAAAACCCACAAAGGAGTTAACCGAAATAGGCAAAATCGAAACTCAATGAACCCTAATGAGGGTTTTAGGGTAATCGGCTGTTACAAGTGAATAGAGGAGAAGATGATTTGTTTCCAGTGTTTGTGGCTGTGTGTTAGTCGACTATTCAGCTAGGGTGAAGGACTATATATAGCCTTTAATAACCCCACTCATGAAAAGACTCAAACTTTGAGTCTAATCCTTATCAAAACACTTTCAACCCAAATCATTATCCCTTCTCCTTATCACCTAGGTCCATTAAACTTAGACAACTCCTAGAACCTTCCCTCATGGCCGGCTAGCACATAAGGACACAACAAAGTTCTTGTCTTAATGGTTCACGTCCAAACGGTTTACAATCGAAGCTTTCGTGAAGTTAATAAGCGTACTCTAAATGTTTTTTCGTGTGTGCCCCCAATAGGCTCACACACTCCTAGTCGTGTATCGCGTATCCAACTAACATACACCAACAAATTTCAATGTAGCATTAAAAGTTGATGAACATAGTCTCGGTCGTTCTAGTAGTACATCAGACATGATTGATTTCCAGGAATGTGTGAATGATGTTAATGTTGTTGATGTAAAGCATAATTAAATTATTGGGAAATCCTAAAAATTAAATCTAAATTAATACGGGGACAGAATAGGTACGGGAAAACCTAAATTCTATATTTAAGAAATAAATGCTAATTAATTATAAATCAAACATTAAATTAATTAATTAATTTGAAAATTAAGAAAAACTAGAACTAAAACGGAGGTCGTTTGATGTAAAACGAAAGAACGGTAAAACGACCGGTAAAAAAAGGGTCTAAAACTGAAAATATAAGAAGAATTAAGTCTACACTAATTTTTTATTTTTCTAGACACTAAATGACAAAAGGAAATTTTGTACAAAAAGAAAAATTTTTTTTTTTAATTTTCTGGTTTTTTATGAAGTTATAAAAGTTTAAAAAACTAATTAAACTAAGAATTATAGAAAAGACAAAAATAAAAGTTATAAAAATTCTGCAAAAATAAAACTAAATAAAGAAAAAGTTTACAATTCTAAAAATATAAAAATGCCAAATTTTACTGATTTATATAATTAAAGGTAATTAAACTAATTAAATTTTAACCTAATTTATATTAATTAAATTAAATAAACTAACTGTGGTTAACCTAAGGGACTAACAATGAAAGGACTGAAAGGACTAACGGGGTAACAGGCTAACTAACCACAGGGACTAACAATGTTAACTGTAAAAGAGAAAATTACACAAATGGTCCCTGAGGTGGACCCCGACTGCAAGGTGGGTCCAAAGTGCTTATTATCAAAAAGCAAAAGAAGCAAAGTTGTAAAGGGGACTTAGGAGAACATTTTTCATAAAAGGAGTATAAGCTGAAATGAACTAAATAAGCTAGAAAAGTAGCTTTTTGGACTGACAGAAACTTAATAAGCTTAATAGCTTATTTTGCTTTCTTTTTAGGATTAAGCCAACTAAATAAGCTAAAACTAAGGAAGATAGTTAAATAGGCTAGGGGAGTCCTAATTATAAGCTAAGGCTTCCTAATAAGCCCTAAAATAAGCTGGAAAGTGACTTAAGCTATGTGACAGTTTATAAAAGAAAACAGAAAAAAGGTAACTTTAAGGCTAAAATAAGCTAAGCTAAAGGAGGAGTTAAGCTACAAGACTATGGGGAATTAAAGGGCTACCTATAAGCTACAATAAAAGCTAAAAGAAACTAGGGGCTTAATACAAAATAAGCTAGATAGAAGGGGCTGAGTTTAGGTGCTCAGCACCAGGGTAAATGCAACAGTGGCTAGGGGCTTATTTGAGCTTATGCAATAAGCTCTAAAGAGCTTTTGAGTCAAAACAAACCTCAAACAGATTAAAAGGGGTGGTAAATGAGCTTATTTTCAAAATATTAGCTATTAAGGTGAGCTTAAACAAGCTGATAATGGGGCTTAAACTTGAAGGTTCTTAAAAAAAAATGGCAAAGCCAACTTTGACTTATACTTGGTCAAGTTAAAAGACAGCACAAAGGTGGTTGGTAAATAGGCTAGAAATAACAACAACAAGCACACAAATAGTGTGCTTAAGCTGCATAAGCAGCTTGAGCCTTTAAGCTCATTTATGCTTATTCAAATTTTGACAGAAACCAAAAGACACTTAAAAATTTATTTTAGAACTAAAAGTGGTGAATTAAGTGATCTAATAAAGCCTACACACTCAGCCAAAGTTGGCTGAGTGAGCTTGACCCATACCAAACCCATATTGACCCATTTTCATGCTAAACCAAACACCCCCTTAAATATATAAAAGAGCTTGTAAACTGTTTTTTAGTTAAGAACAGGCTTAGAAAAGGTGATTACAAGTAATGGTTATCCATTTTAACACATTCTTATATGATTTAAACAGATTTAAAGAACTTAAATTAGACTTCAAATTTCGACAATGGCAATATCAAGAAAATTCTTATCTTTTTATTAAAAACAGAAAGATTACAACAATAAGCTTTAAAAACAACTGAGTTACACTTAAATTATTAAAAGAAAGATTTTAGAATTAAAATTAAAGCTAAAAACAATAAAAAGAAGGTTTCTTTGACTTCCGGCTTGGTCCTTATAGAGGTCCTTTGCCTTTCTTTGGTCTTGGTTTGTGCTGGTTGTGGGAGTACAAAGCCTCCCAATCAATCCTAGCCCTCCATATGCCTTGAAGACCATCTCACCATTGAAGGGGGGGTACGGGGTTGAGTGTTTGTGCCAGGGAGAGGGTTATAGGGGTAGGGTAAGGTGGGAAGAGGTGAGGGGTGAGCTGTAGAGTGTACTAAGGAGGTGGTTTTGGCTTGAAACCGTGGGGAAAGGCTGTATGGTTTTTGGCGGGTACGGGGGGTGGGTTGCAGGGTTTAAACGCGAAGAATGGGGAAGAGGCACAAATGGCCCCCCATCTCTCACTCACTTTTCACTTTATTTTGGCCCTTTTTCAGTTATAACAAAGTTTGGAAAGTAACACCTTTAGTCCCTCCGTTTTTATAACAAAAGAGATAAAAGAGGTTTGGTAATATTGCAAAAATGGTCCCTGCTGTTTTATAACTAAAAGGGATAAAAGGGGTTTTGGTTAATTGCAAAACCAGCCCTTGTGTTTTATTTCTTTTGTTTTCTTTATAAAACAACTTTTAAAACTTGGCAATTTTGGCCCCTAAAGTTTAATAAAAAAGGATTTTGGGCTTTTGTTGGGCTTGGGTTTTTATTGGGCTTGTATTGGGCCCACTTGAGTGTGTCTGGGCCCAATAAGGTTTAGGCTTATGTTATTGGGCTTTTTAAGGCCCAATAAGGTACAGGTTTGGTTATTGGGCTTTTTCAAGCCCAATAAGGTTATGGAGTGGGTTTTGTGTGTACAATGGCTGAGATTGGCTGTAACTGGGCTAGGATTGGGCCTTCAAAGTCTTCACAGTCTTTGTCAA